>JAKUCM010002358.1:0-53589 GCA_023374145.1 Lepidium sativum | reverse complement strand
TCAACTGAGAACTAAATAATAAGATATTTTCCCCTTCCTTGAACTCTCGCTACATTATCTTAATCAAACATCTTTCGGTAGCTGGTTTGAGATCAAAGTTCAAAAACATAGTAGCTCAATTGGCTTTGTACTTAAGTTCTACCATGAGATGACAAGCTTTCTCATACAACATGTTGAACGGTGTAGTACCTAATAGTGTCTTTAAACCAGTCCAGTAAGCCCATAATGCATCATCCAACTTCCTTATAACCAATCCTTTAGAGATTTTTGTGCGGTCTTCCTTAAGAACTCCTTGATTTTTCGATTGGAAACTTCAACTTGCCTCGATGTTTGTGGATGATAAGAGTTGCTAACTTGTGTCTAACACCATACTTCTTCACAAGGCTCTCAAAAACTTTGTTGATAAAATGACTACCTCCATCACTTAGTATTACTCTTGGTACACCAAATCTTGGAAAGATGATTGTCTTGAATAATTTGATCACAACCTTGACATCATAAGTCGGACTAGCAATAGATTAAACCCATTTAGACATATAAATCACATCAACCTAAATGTAAAGATTCCCATAAGAAGAAGGGAATGGTCCCATGAAGTCTATACCCCAAACATCAAAGATTACGACCTCTAAGATAAAATTTTGAGGCATCTCTTGTTTCTTCCCAATGTTACCTTGACGTTGACAATCGTCACACTTTGAGATGAATGCTTGTGCATCCTTAAACATTTATGACCACCAAAAACCAGCTTGGAATAACTCTTATGACAGTCCAGAATGTAGCAAAATGTCCTCCATAACTAGATATGTGGCAATAAAAAAGGATCCCGTTTACTTCTTCTTCTGAAATACAACGTCGGTATAGCTTATCCTTTCATTGGCTATAAAGATACGACTCATCCCAATAGTATCGACTCACCTCTTTGAAGAACTTCTTCCTATCATACTTGTCAAGGTTAATTAGTTCAGCTCCACTAGAAAGATAATTCACAAATTCTGCATGCCAAGGACCATCTCTTTTAAAATTTTCGGAACACCTTTTTCTATACCCTTCATGTCAATGATATCAACCTTAAACTCTTGAAGCAACAAAACCCATCTTAACAACGTTGGTTTTACATCATTCTTCTTCTTAGTCAAGTACTTTAAGGCTGAATGATCGGTGTACACAATAACCTTTGATCCAACAAGATAATATCTGAATTTCTGAAAAGCAAAGACCACTGCAAGAAACTCTTTCTCGGTTATTGCAGACTTGACTTGAGCATAATCAAGAGTCCTACTTGCATAGTATATGACATGAAACATCTTATATTTCCTTTTCCCTAGTACAGCTCTAACTGCATAGTCACTAGCATCACATATAATCTCAAACGGTAAATCACAATCCAGTGCTTGAACTATAGGTGCTCTCACCAAAGCTTCCTTAAGCTACAAAAGGCCTTGCTACTATCCTCAACAAAGTTAAAGTTAGAAATCTTTGAGAAGTCCTTAATGAAACGTCGATCGAATCTGACATGACCCAAGAAACTATGAATCCCCGGACTATGGTTGGCGGTGTCAAGCTTTCAATGACCTTTATCTTTGCCTTATCAATCTCAATTCCCTCACTAGAACTATGATGCCCGAGAAAAATTCCATCTCTTACCATAAAATAGCACTTTACCCAGTTCAGAACAAAAGGGGTGTCCTCACATTGTTGCAAGACCCTGAAAAAATTAGAAAGACAAGAGTGAAAACAAGCACCATACACCAAAAAATCCTCCATAAATACCTCCATTACTTCTTCAATCAAATTAGACAATTTTGCCAACCAGCTCTTTCAAATTCGGATTCATCTTCTAAGTGGATTCTATGCACACAAAGAGATTGAGAAATTCCTGAATAACATCTAATGAGTAACCTATGGCCTTTCTAAACTTCCTTAATTCTTTCAATAGCAAAACAGTCTCATCATTACCAAGATTAACATTAATTATAATCGGGTAAGTACAGTTAGTACCGAGAAATGTGTACCTTACCCCTTGTGGTAATGGTTTGAGCTCAAATTTTGGTGCTTTAAGTTCACTCCATGGGTCATCTTCATTAATATCCTTGTCTTTGTCCTTAGACACATCAATTGACCATGAAATCAGTTCCAACTCCAAAGGCTTTGTTTCACAAGAAAGCACCTCACTTGAGTCAAGAATGCTCTCATACCTCTTGATGTCCAAGCTTAAATAACCAAAGTCATTCTTCTTCACGGTTAAAGAAACTTGAAGAGGATCATCTACACTCAACTTTTCAACCATGTCTCCTTCAAGCATATCCATTGTCTCAATTACAAAGCATCGCTTCCAAAAATCCGGATTATCCATAATCCTCTTAATGTCGAAGTTGACAATAGAGTCTCCCAATGACAAACCAATCCTTCCTCTCCTAAAATCAATGAGAGCACTGGCTGTAGCACGGAATGGTCTTCCAAGAATATGTGGATCAACCGATTCCTCATCCATCTCAAGGACTACAAAATAAGTTGGCACATCAAAATCCCTTACTCTCAAAAGCAAGTCCTCAACAATCCCAACTTATATGTGAACTGAACAATCCTCTAGAACCAATGAGATGCGACATTTTTGAAATGATATGATACCTATCCTTTTAGCAACCGTGAGAGGCATCAAATTACAATGGATCTAAGATCACACAAGGACTTAGGAAATCGTGAGGTCCAAGAGCACAAAGTATAGTGAACCTTCCCGGATCCTCTAACTTCTTTGGCAAATCTTTCTTGATGATGTCACTACTTTGGTAACTAACGATTATCATTTCTTCTTCCATATTTTTCTTGTTAGTGACCATTTCATTCAAGAATCTATAATATGTTGGGTTTGTTGTAATCACATAGACATCATGACCGTTATTCCATTCATGAGTTCCATGAAATTTTCTCTTTGTTTGGTCAAAATTTGTTTCTTGAAACGAAAAGAAAATAGCAACTTTGGCTCATATGGTGGTGCCACATACTTTCTTGATTTCTTTAGAAAATCATCCTCCACTTTCGCCTACCAGAACCTCTTCTAGATGCACAACCTCATCTTCTTTCTCGTCTACCTCTTTCTTTTTTTGTTGTTCATCTTCCCTTAGTGAAAGCTCCTTAGCTTTTGGGTTAGCTTTGGGTTTAATGGAATTTGTAGGACCGATCTAGTGCTTGACGAAGTAACTTGACCAATTCTATTGTCAAGGGACTTCAAATGAGAGTAGATGTCTTCAAACTTGGCTTGAGATTCACGATGGCAAACACGAACCTTGTGTTTAATCTTATCCAACCGTTTAGTCAACTCCAGTTGAGCTTTTGCTTACCCTTTAGTAATTTCCTGAAAAATTCGAAGATCTCTTACCTCACTCACTTGAGCCGGTTGATAAGTACTTTCTTTTGGTTGATTCCAACGGGCTAGGACAAGGGACTCCTCCTCTAGATCGCCATGATGTATCTTGAGGTGTCCTTGGTGAGTAGTATTGGCCTTGGTTGTAAGGTCGGTTTTGATAACCACCTTGGTAGTTACCTTGATAATTCCCTTGATTCCCCAAGTAGTTACACTCTTCTTGGACAACATCACTACCATCATAAACCAATTTTTGACAACCTTGTTGTTCACCATTTAGCTCTCCAATGTAGTTTACCGCCTTTTGATTCACAATGAAAACCTTACTCAAAATGTCAATCTTGTCATTGAGCTCCTTGTACTTTTGGTTCTCCATATCTGAATCCCTTATACTCCTATCATACTCACCACCATAATAAGCCTCACTTTGAGCAAGATTCTCAATAACTTGCTCTCCTTGAACCACAATCAAACTAGCAAAACTCCCATATCTAGCTGTGTCCAAAGCTCGACTCTATTGATGAGTGCTAAGATTTTTCAAGCAAACACACAATTAATTTTCATTGTGAGGACTTGAGGATCGAGCCCAAGAAAATCTAGAATTGGCAAAAATAAATTTAAGAGAATCCTAAGATAAGTTAGAGCTATCAATAGAAAATGAATGTGACAAACAAAACCCAATAACCAAACTCAAACTAAACATAAACAAGAAACAAACATGGGCCCAATTAAATCAACTTAAAACTAGCCAAACAATAAGCAACCAACAAATTTCAAAGATTAAAAGTGAATGGCAATAGGAAAGGCAACCGATTTTTGAGAAAGGAAATTGAACAAAGATGCAACAAAGATATACTAGAACACAACCTAGGCATAACACAAAACAATCAATGTTAGATCATCGCATTCATGACAATGACCCCTATTCTAAGCAATGATTCAAGCTAAACTCTCATTTGCCAATTTAATGCTTAAAATGCATTAATAACAATCTCACAAAGACCACTAATCCCCTAGACATCATCTCTCGAAGGCCTATGAAGAAAAGCTCTAAAATAGATTTCTCGGGAATTTCATCGAACACCTCTCAGGAGACAAACTTACTAGCATCATTCTTCATATGATCAAGGCGAATCAAGCATTATGAACACCTAAACAGAAAGAATCTAACAACCTAAGCAACAATGAGCAATAACCCAACCCTAAATCTAGCCAGATCCTAAAATCATTTTATGAAACTACTCTCACATACCAAAATTGAAATCTAGTACAATAAGCATGATGAAGATAATGAAAAAGAGAAGAGAAATAGCAAAGAGATTCTTCAATAGATCAAAGAAATGATCCAACAAAGGATCATCCAAAAGATCTCAAAGGTTTTCTCTCAAAGTTTTTTCAAATGTGTTATTCACAAAAACTAAAGAGAACTTAAAAAAATTAAAGCATTAATCAAAAATAGAGGCTTAGCTTAGTCTAAAATCTGCTTTTATATATTTAACCCCTTGGGATTAAAAGCTATTAAAAAGTAAACCAAATCAAACCAGATTAAACCGGATTTGACCAAAAATCTTGCAAAGTGCCAAAGTGGGTTTTCGTGTGGTAATGGGTCGAACTAGGGTCGGTCGGTCGGTCATTTGATCGATCTTGGTCACTCTGCAAAAAAGCGTCGGACGTGCGGTCGAGGTATGCTATCCTGCATGCAGGCATCAGACTGAGCCTCCAAGTGAGTTGTCTGTCGATCCTAGAAACGACGGCAACGACGCGAGGAGTTAACGATGTTTGGTTGAGGCATCTCGGGACATGAAGCATTGGATGTTTCCATCGGGTCGGATTGGACAGCTGGTTAATGTGAAGTCACGGGACGTGAAGGATCGCAGGTTTTGTCCATCGGATCGTGGTCGTCGACTGTTTGGTCGAGGTCGCGTCTTCCGCATGTTTCCATCTATTGCGACGATTGATCAAATGTCCAACCTCTATCCAAAAAGTCTTTTTGTCCATCCTTCTTGTCCAATATAATCTCATACTCGCATGATTCATCCCATATGCTCCAAACCTCCAAGTTTATGTCTCCAATCATCTAAAAAGACTCAAAAACAAGAAAATATGCAAATTCATGACCTAAGGACACTAATGCATGAATTATATACAATGTGATATGAAATGATACTAAATGTAAACTATATAAATGAAAATGATGCAAAACAATGATAAAAATTATGTTAATAATAAGACATATCATCCTGATTTGGATTTATTTGCCTTACCAGCCTTTATCATCTCTGACAAGGTTGTGGTATTGTACATCTCTTTACTTTTTTCCTCTTCAGTGTGGCTCACCTCACCCTCCTCCATAACTGTATCAGTCTCGTTTGGAGTTTCTTTTGGTGTAGCTTCATTCCTTTTGTTTTCATCCTGATTTATGTCCCCCAAAGCAAGATCCTTTGTTGATTCTACCAGCTTCTGCAATGCGTGATTCATATCCACCTGTCTCATTATCCTTAAAAAGACTCTGACGTGTCTTCTTTGTTGCTGACTCCGCAGGCTCATGCTGTTCCTTTTGTACATTCTTTTCCATTTGAGCCATCTTTTCATCAAGTGTTGTTATCTCAGCTAGCAGGTCTTTCTTGTTGACATTGTCAGTCCCTGTATTCATATAACCAACTGAGTTATTTGTGAGTTTTTTTATTTAACATTAATTGTGAGACCAATTGTTCCTTTGTACATGAGGATAGAAAACTGCGTCTGCAGCTTTTGGAACTGGTAAAGCTGCCATTGCTCTAAAACTAAGAGCGTTTTCACCATCTGTTGGAATTTCACCTTGTTCATGTATCGAAGGTTCCCTCTCTTGGATCACAAATGGACATCGATGCATAGCATGACAAAGAAAAAAGACATTTTCTACAAAAACCATGCAATTTTTCATATCTAAGACTTATAATCTGAGTCTCAGCACTAAATTCCACTTCTGATTCCATTATCAGTGTCAATATCGATCTCCATCACCTCCCCCACTGATTCACCTATTTCCCTGAACATTTCATGTGCCCAAAACTGCAAAGGTACAATTCCATATGAACACAGAACCTAATAGCTGAAGGGTAAAACCTATCCAGTATTGGTTGCCACCTAAACTAAAGAGAGCATCAAGTGATCGAAATGATAAGGCTCATTTTTAAGACCTCTTCAATATCATCTTCTTCATCGAAATCCAATTGGAATTTTCCTAAGCCTAATCCGCGCCCACAACCTTATTTTCTATCTTCCAAAACTTAGGCCTCATAAGTAGTAACACACTCAAATCTTGCTCTCTAGGATTAAGACACCTACCAATTAAAGTCTTAGAATACCCCTTGATCAAACTTGTATTATCAAACAGAGGTACCTTAACCTTTGTACGAAGATGAGGGGCCATTGGTTCACGCTTCCTCAAGGCAAAATTGTATTGAGACATCTGCGATAACAACATTCTCCAATTATACATTGAATAATCATGATACTGCTTAGATTTTTTTAATAAAACCTTACTTCCATAAGCCTTGAGGTAGCACAAGGAGAGAGGCAGAAGCAAAGTGATTATCAAAAGAAACAATGAAGATGAATATTCAATGTCAGACCCGAGATCCGTATATAGTTGCCTTAAGATCGATACCAGATCTCGAGAATACCCAATAAACCTCATAAAATCCAGAATTTGTTTAGTATTATAAAAAATCTTATAGAATCAAACCAATATTGATTAGATCCTTTTCCAAATTCAAATTTTACACCCTGTTTAACTCGACAAATCAAAGGAAGAACAAACTTATCTCTTAATTTTCCTAATCCCTTCAAAGGAAGAACAAACTTATCTTCTAATTTCCCACTCATTTTCACTCATTTACCTCATCCAAAATATTTTATAACTTTTTCTTGTCTTAATTTTTTATTTGAAAAAAATGTGTTACTTCCATTTATTCCTTGCATTTGTTATAATCATTTTAGCTATTTACAGTTTTTTCATTGAAAACTATATTCCCGAAAAGTTTCGAGTAAATATTTTATCTTACTTGTCTATGCCATATTTTTCTTTGTAATTACTTCATACATCAATAAGTATGATTTTTAATTTAATTTAATAAAAATTCTATTTTATTTTAGAAACGAAATGGAGAAGCTTTAGTTCCCGACTCTAAAAGTAATTGGAGCCAATTATGTAGTTTGGAAACAAATGCTGAACTTCATCTGGAGCCAGAAAAACTATCTGAAACAATAAAATGAAAAATACATCGCCTCAAGAAAAGACAAAAGCAGTTACTTTTCTGAGAAGACATCTAGATGAAAATTTGATGCACGAGTATGCTCACTTGAAAAAGTCAAAAGAGCTGTCAAAAGCTCTAAAAGAAAATTTTGGCAACTAGAGGAAAATAACACTCTCTCATGCTTTGGATTAATGGGCAAACTTAAGATCCCAAGATTTTGAAAAGGTGAAAGCATACAATTATGCCATGCTAAAAATAGTGGCACAATTAGAATATTGTGGTAAGTTGGTTATTGAAGCAGACTTGCTCAACAAGCCTTCCACAAAAATCACCATTCATGTCATACCTGAACCAAATCATTCCCTGAAGTGAATGCAACGAACATAAAAAATCCCAACCGAGAATGTCAAATGAATCAGGGTCATGGTCGTCGATATCATTGGGGACATGGAAGGTATTGCAACTCACAAGGATGAAGGTCATTCAAGTGGGTCTGATCTGAAGAAAATTCCAAAGAGAAAGAAATTCAAATAACGTCACCCAGAAGTGTGATGACATTTGTTTCAGATGCAGATCAAAGGGCATCAATCAGAACTATGTTGGACTCCTTCACACCTTTGTAAACTATTCAAGGAGTCACTTTAAAGCAAAGGAAAAGATGTAAATCTTATGGAACACTATGAGGGATCAACACACATGGATCCTTCCGACTTTGCTAATGAATTCGACGAGACCACTCATGGGGAAACTAAGATGCTTGTAGTTACTAAATAAACTCCATTATGCCATGAATAATTATCGCATATTAAGTTGTTTGTTTCTAGTTCTTATGTTTTTAAAATGTTTTCTTAGCAATGTTGTTTTCACAAAACTAATTTATAATTATTGTGTGTTTCTATTGTAAAGCAAACTATCCTATGTTTTTCTCTCTCTTTGTTACAGAAACGGATCACAATATACAAAGGATGTATTTCAAGGACACAGCTAGAGAAATTTGAATACCATATAGTGGAACAACGCACAGTATTATGAGAAACAACCAATACTTCTCTAATTTAAGATCGACAAAAATAAGTGTCAATACAATATCATGTCCTACATACTTGATTGAAGGCTGTGGAAAAGGTAACTTTATGTTGCCGAATGGAACAAAGTTTTCCATGAATAAAATTATAACCAATATATATATTCCTAATCTCCTTTGTGGCCTCATCTTTGTACATTGTGGAGGTGCAATATGTACATATACCGCACAATCAAATATTCTTAGATGAGAGACATTTAGTTCACGACAACACACTAATTGTAGGAGAAAAATTATGATATGCACTTTGCCTTATCCGAATAAGTACTTCGACATGTTGAATACCATGTCCCAATACTGAGGTTGGAAGTTTTGATCTCATGATCAATGGTCTTACAATCTATTGTAGACGTTTAATTAATGATTTAACCAAACCATTTTTGTTGGATGTTCAATTTATATTCCTGTTACCATACAATAATCATTGAAGGTTGAGTATCATATCATTGAAGTTAAATGTCTTTTAAACTTAGTAAATTTCTCTTGGAGTTTGGAGAATACAAGATTCGGATATAAAATGGTGATGTTTGTACGACAAGATTCGCAGATTGTCACTTTGATGAAAAAGTATTCCTAGTTATAGGGGAGAAAACAAACAAGCCGAAAGAGAAATAAAATGGTGTGTAACATCTCTAATACACCTTGACCCTCCTTCAAAACAATTTGAATTGGAAGTTCAACGTATTATGCATTTGCAAAGCATTGCAAATTTACTATCTGATGCATTTGCAGATACAAAGACAATAACGAAATCTCATATACATGTTGTGAATGTCCCTGCTAGAATTGAGATTACACATGAAATTGGAAACGTAAATGACACACATGAATCTAGAGCACCCTCAAGTTTCTAAAGATAAAAAATCCTAGAAACGGAAAGAAGTTGGAGAAAAATATATTCCCAAAATAGCAAAAAGTATTTTGGAAAAGAAGAATCAAGAATTTGATTAATATATTGAGAATCAAGAACAATAAAGAAATCATGAGATTTCTATCAACTACATCAATAATAATAATATATGAAACAGAAACAGAGTAGATTATGATGTTTTCTCATATATTGTGGCAAAGAGATTAATGATGAAAACGATGATCCAGAGCCAAACTTTGTATGTGAGAGTCGAAAGACACATGACTGGATAAAATTGAAAAATGCAATGTAAATCTAACTTGATTCACTTAATAAAAGAAATGTATTTGGATCTATTGAACTCACACCCAACGATGTGAAATATGTCGGATACAAATGGGTATTCATTAGAAAACGAAATGAGAAAAATAAAGTACTGAGATACAAAGATTGGCTTGTAGCTCAATGCTTTTTTCAAAGACCCGAAATTTATTACGAGGAAACATATTCTCCTCTTGCGGATGGTATTACATATAGATATCTAATATCTTTATCTACCAATGAAAATCTTAAGATGAGACTTATGGATGTTGTGACTGCATATTTATATGGGTCATAAGATACAAATATCTATATGAGAATTCCGAACTGACTCAAAATGCTATAAACATTGAAATCTAAACCCAAAGAGTTATATGCAAAAAAGTTGCAAAGACCACTGTATGGGTTGATGCAATCTGGACGAATATGGTATAATCTTCTCAGTGACATTTAATCAAAGAAAGATATGTAAACAATCTAATATGCCCATGTGTTTTCATTAAGGAAACAAAGTATTGTCTGGGCCTACAAATAGAACACTCTGAGAAGGGTATATTTGTAAACCAATCCACATAGACTAAACGAGTGTTAAAATGGTTTAATATAGACAAGGTAACTCCTCTTAGTACTCGACTAGCCGTTAGATCTCTTAACATTAAAAGCGACCCTTTTCGACCGGTTGAGATACTGAAAAGACACTTGGTCTATAAGTGTCATATCTAAATGCGATTGGATCCCTTATGTACCTTGCAAACTGCACTAGACTTGATATATCATTTGCAGTTAATCTTTTGGCTAGATTTATCTCATCTCCTACGCGAAGACATTGGCATGGAATCAAACATGTTGTTCACTATCTTCAAGGAACTACTAATATAGGGTTGTTTATTTCTGAAATTTTGAATGGCCAAATGATTGGTTTTCCATATGCACGATACTTATCAGATCCACATAAAGGTCGATCACAACATGATATGTGTTCACTATTAGAGGGACTGCTATATCATGGCGTTCTCAAAAGTAGACACTTGTAGCTATGTCTTCAAATCATGCAGAAATCATTGCACTCCATGAAGTATGTAGATAATGCATATGGCAAATCATGCAGAAATCATTGCATATTCATCCGAAATTCTTCTTGTATACCCAAGAGCTCGAAAAGAATAGAGATATCAAAGTAAAATACATTCAAATCGACTAATAATGTTGCATATCTTTTCACAAAGCATTGCTCACTGCTTCGTTCAGAAAACATGTCTACAACATTGGAAGGCGACATCTGAATGATGTGTAAAGATGTGATCTGATGGGGAAGTGTTCACTATTATACTATTTTTCCCTTTTTATGGTTTATTAAAAAAAATTCTCTTTTCAATATAATAACATACATATATATAATATAACTAAATATTTTACAACAATAAAAACTATGTATAATATAATATTTGAGCATGAGAATAAAGTGGCTTACCAAAAGAAGTCATAATGGTTACTCTTCCTCCTCTCTAATCTTCAAAGCAACTATGTTTTGGCTGTTAAATTAAGTATATACAGCAACAAACATAGATTATAGACAAAAGCAACAATAAAATTCAATGCGACAATGAGACAGCACATCATTCGACACTATGATCGAATGAAGGAATTAATGAACTAGATTTCTTTCACCAATCAAAAACCACAGTAACAATCAGAAGATTATAAACGTGTTATCTTCAATATTTGATCACATATCATCCGAATCAAAGACAAGAAACAAAAAATTAATTCTTCTTCATAACACAAAAAGCTACAAGACAAAATTTCACACACAAAACCTATAGATTCTATAACAGAACCCTAAATTAAGAAAACACAAAATTTCAGATAACAAAACCCTAATAAATTTCTTCTCCTTTATCATATTTTTCTCTAATTGTCTTAGGAACCCTTAAAATCAAAGAAAAATGATAATTGTGTAAATAGTTTTGTGTACCAGTAGTGATTAATAACAAACCTCTTTTTCAGATTTTGCTTCTTCTTCGTCCATCAATTTCTCCTCTTCATCGATAGAGAGAAGCTCTGCCACCAAAAACCTTCCAACATTTTCAAATGACTGTGTGAAGTCGTCATTTCGGTTATCCAAACATGCTGGGCCAAGTTCAGGTTTAAGGCTTGGTGTGGGTCGAAGGCATTTTAGACCCAATTCGATGGTCAAATGGGACATGGTCCATTTGTGACATGATTGGTCTCGGTTTCTGTTTCTTTTGGCAGTGAGCAGAGAAGCAGAAGAGGAGCAGAGGTGTGAATATAAGTGAGTACCTAAAAGCAAGACCAGTCAACAAGTGAAACTGAGAGAAACAACATAATAGAGGGTGAGAGAGTAAGTTTACCGGGGCATTTGGGTTTGTTACTTTGATCTTCTTCGGGTTTGTTGTGAGGGGGTTTCTTGTGAGGATCTTGTTGAATACTTTTCTTATAAGCCAGTGTGAACAGAGGTTGTTTGTTCACCGAGATGTACCAAGATCACTTTGATCTTGGGAACTCGTAAATATCATGTGTCCTTGCATTGCATCTCTTACCTTCAGTTTACAAAACACACAAGACAAAGTTATTTTTGAAGCATAATTATCAACAAATGGTATCAGAGCAAGGTTAGCACTCAAAAGGTATCAACTTTGTTACCAAGAAACGTTTTTTTTGGTAGAGGTGATAGTGTTGGTTGAGAAAAAGTGCTTGGTGCTGTTCAGTGTGAAAAGGAACCAATTTTCTGCATAGATCTACACTTGAACATTTATATAGAAGAATGGAACCGACTCATGGAAGATTTGAGGTGGATAAGTTTGATGGAGAAGGAGATTTCACCATCTGGAAACACAGGATGTTGGCGGCTCTAGAAATCATTGGATTAGAATATGTTCTGAAGCCAATAGAACAAAGACTAAGTCCCAGAGAAACCACTGATGACGAAGATGGATTGGCTGATCCTAAGTGGTTAGAAAAAGATCAAAGAGACCAGAACCTAATAAGTATGAGTATCACGGATTTGGTGCTGAGAAAGGTCATAACTGAACCTACAGCTTTCAGTATGTGGAATGCCTTAGAAGAGGAATACCAAGTCAAGACATTACCACATAGATTTCACCTAAAACAGAGTTTCTACAGTTTTAAGATGGATGAATCAAAGACTCTTGACAAGAACCTGGACGTTTTCCACAAACTAGTATCTGATCTATCAAGTGTGAAGGTGATGATGAGTGATGAAGACCAAGCAGCGATTTTGTTGAATAGTCTACCAAGTCAATTCGAAAATCTGGTTCACACACTAAAGTATAGTAGTGGAATAATTACTATAACTATCAAAGAAATCATAAAGTCTGCTTACTCAATAAAATTGGAACTGAAAAGTAAAGGATTCTATAAGCAAAAGACAGTGAGTGAAGGCCTATATGTGCAAGACACGGGAAGGTCGGAAAAATGGAGCTCACCTAAGGGAAAAAGATCTGGTATAAGTAAATCCAGAGGTGAAAACAAGAAGGCATGTTGGATATGCGGTAGTACTGAACACTTTAAAGTAAACTGCCCTAAGAAAGGACAGGGAAGTACAAGTCAGTACAAGACAACAAAAGCGGAAGCCGTTGTGGCAAAAACAGTATGGGATGAGCCTCTTATGTTGGTGGGATCGACAAAATCAAATAAGAATAACTGGATAATCGATTCAGGATGCTCTTACCACATTACATGTAGAAGGGACCTCATGACTGAGGTGGATAATATAAATGGTGGATGGATACTTATGGGAAATGATACATCGTGTGAAGTCACAGCAATAGGAAAGATTGAATTTGTGAATCATAAAGGAGAAGTTGTGGTATTAATGCAGGTCAGATACTCTCCTACAGCTAGGAGAAATTTGATATCGTTGGGACAATTGGAATTGCAAGGATGCTGGTTTCAGTCAAAAGACTACAGACTCAAAGTATTCAAAGGTGAAAAAGAAATCAGTGCTGGTGACTACAAAGACATGTTGTATTTCTTTGATGGGAACACAAGGTCTGAGTTAATGAATGCAGAAGAAGAAGTGCTTGACTCGACCACACTATGGCATTGTAGGCTAGGATACATGAATGAGAAGAGTCTACAAATGATGGTCAAGAAATAAATGCTGAACTAGAAAGAAATATCAAACCTGAAAAGATGTGAACATTTTATTCTCGGAAAGGCACATAAGCTACCATATAAATCTGGCAAGCACAACTCAAAAGTGAATCTAGAATATATACTCTCCCAGCTTGGCAAAATGTCAGTATTATATGTCATTTGTTGATGACCATTCTAGGAAGGCTTGGATATATTTCCTAAAATATAAAGATGAAGCATTCTCAAAGTTCGTGGAATGGAGAGCATTGGTAGAAAATCAAATTGGCAAGAAAATTAAAACTCTGAGGAGAGACAATGGACTCGAGTACTGCAATAAGACCTTCGATGAATACTGCAAAAAAATGGCATAATGAGATATAAGACATGTCCATACAACCCGCAACAGAACGATGTGGCTGAAAGTTTAAATAGAACCATCTTGGAAAAGGTAAGAAGTTTGTTATGTGAGACGGGTCTGGAATAATTATTCTGGACTGAGGCATCTTCAACGGTTGTCTACATGATAAACAGATCTCCATCTACTACTATAGATTTAAAGATACCGGAAGATATATGGTATAGAGTCAAACCAGAATATTCTCACATGAGGCATTTTGGATGTCTAGCATACTATCACATTGATCAAGGGAAGTTAAAGCCTATAGCTAGAAAAGGAATCTTCGTGGAATACCCGCAAGGTTTCAAAGGATATCGTATATAGAGCTCAGAAGAAAGAAGATGTGTGATAAGTAGGGATGTGATTTTCTGTGAGAACATAGTGTAGAAGGATATTGGAATATCTGAGAGATCAATAGATGTTCCAGAAATAAGAAGAAAAAGGGTCACATTCCTACTTCCAAATGAACCAGACAGAACATATACTCAGAATATAGAGCCTTCTGATGAAGGTGGAGATATATCTGATTCAATTGAGGAACAACCAAAAAATGTGGCACATGGAAGAGAATTAGATGGTTATCAATTGGAAAGAGACCGAGAAAGAAGGACACACATAAGGGCTCCTAGCAGATATGACGACTCAGATGTGGCAGCATATGCACTGAATGTGGCTCAAGAAATTGATTCTGATGAGCCACAATCGTACAAGGATGCAATGAGATGTGAATACAGAAAATTGTGGATAGAGGCAACAAATGATGAAATTAATTCAATGGAGAAGAACAGCACCTGAACTTTAGTTGACAGACCTAAAGGTGAAAGGGTGATTGGAAGTAAATGGATATTCAAGGTAAAACAAGGAATTCCCAGAATTGAAAAACCAAGATATAAGGCGAGGTTGGTTGCTAAAGGATACAATCAAATAGAAGGCATTGACTACCATGAGATTTTCTCACCGGTAGTAAATCATGTTATGATTAGACTTGTCCTATCTATGGTGATGGATTTAGATATGGAATTGGAACAGTTTGATGACAAGACTGCCTTCTTATATGGGAATTAGATGAAAGAATATTAATGGAACAACTGGAAGGTTTTGCTAAGGATAAGAGGGTATGTCTGTTAAAGAAATCTATATGTGGTTTGAAATAATCCTCGAGACAATAGAAAATCAGATTTGATGAATTCATGAAGTCTCAAGGATATCCAAGATCAATGCATGATGCTTGCGTGTATTTCAAAAGCCTAGGAGAAAGAAACTACATGTATTTACTGCTATATGTAGATGACATGTTGGTGGCTGCAAAAGATATAAGGGAAATCACTAAACTAAAGATCATGCTGAATCAAGAATTTGATATAAAGGACTTGGGATCAACTTAGAGGATTTTGGGAATCGACATCATAAGAGACAGAAAACATGGAATTTTGGAGTTAACACAGCAAAGTTATTTAGCTAAAGTTCTTAAAAGATTCTACATGGATCAAGTTGAACTAGTACACACTCCTATAGGTATGCATTTCAAGCTTTCTAGTACAGATGATGAAAAGAAAGAGGAAACAGAAAGAAAGATGAAAAAATACCTTATTTGAATGCTGTGGGGAGCTTGATGTACTCGATGGTGGGAACCAGACCGGATTTAGCTTATGTTGTGGGGTTGGTCAGTCTCTTCATGAGTGCTTCGAATCAAAATCACTGGAATGATGTAAAGTGGATAATGAGATATGTCAGATACACAATAGATTACAAGTTGACATATATGAAATCAGACAAGTTCACGATAAAGGGATTTCACGACAGTGATTTCGCATGAGATTTGGACAGAAGAAGAAACATTACCGGTTACACGTTTCAGGTGGGAGGAAATACCGTGAGCTGGAGATCAGAACTTCAAAGGACTGTGGCCTTATCGACCACAGAGGCTGAGTATATGGCACTGGTGGAGGCTACGAAGGAAGCAATCTGACTGAAAGGGGTTTCAAACAAATTGGGTTATGAACAAGAACATGCAGAAATAAATTGTGATTCGCAAAGTGCAATTTTTTGAGTAAAAACTACGCATATCATGAGACGACGAAGCATTTTCATACCCGATTCAATTTCATCAAGGATGTTGTTGCCGAAGGATCCGTGAAGGTGGTGAAGATCGATACGAAGATCAATCTTGCGGATGTCATGACTAAACCCATTCCAGTGAAGAAATTTGAGGAGGGGTTGTTTGAGTTGGGGGTTCTGAAGAGCTGATGGCCAAAGGGTCGGTTTCTGTTCGGCGGAGGAGTTGAACAGGGTGTCGGAGAGTTTCCGATGAGCATCGGATAACCTAAAACAAGGTGGAGTTTGTGAAGTCGTCGTTTCAGTTATCTAAACGTGTTGGGCCAAGTTCAGTTTTAAGGCTTGGTGTGGGCCGGAGGCGTTTTAGGCCCAATTGGATGGTCAAATGGGACATGGCCCATTTGTGACATAATTGGTCTCTCTTTCTGTTTCTTTTGGCAGTGAGCATAGAAGGAGCAGAAATGTGACTATAAGTGAGTACCTAAAAGCAAGACCAGTCAACAAGTGAAACCGAGAGAAACAACATAGGAGAGGGTGAGAGAGTAAGTTTACCGGGGCATTTGGGTTTGTTACTTTGATCTTCTTTGGGTTTGTTGTGAGGGGTTTTCTTGTGAGGATCTTGTTAAATAATTTTCTTATAAGCCACTGTGAACAGGCTGTTTGTTCACCGAGATGTACCAGGATCACTTTGATCTTGGGAACTCGTAAATATCATGTGTCCTTTCATTGCATCTCTTACCTTCAGTCTACAAAACACACAAGAAAAAGTTATTTTTGAAGCACAATTATCAACAGACTGATTTGTGCTCTCTCCCGCTTCATATTACTTTAAAATTTTACAAACAATAATTTAAAACGTTACAAACAATATGATAAGACGTCAAGATTTTTTTATCAACAGTGGGTCGCAACTAACCGGTCTATTAGTCTAGTTCATACATAATATAGACAGTAGGACTCTAGGTGTGATAGTGTTTGTCTTTAATAGATTTACCACCTGACACTAGACCAAAATCACTTAATATGTCTGGATTACTGTAAATAATAATTATAATGTGAGTTTCAATTTAAATCTTATTTAAGAAACTAATATTTAGGAGTTTATAACAGTCATTCACGTATAAGGTGGTGAGTTTGAATCTCATCTTTGTCTAGTTTAAAAGTGTTAGACTATGGACTAAATTATATTGTGTCCAACATAGGAAAACGATCACTCACTCACTTTTTACGTTGAATCACTATGAACTCATATATAGTGTCGGCTTAGTAGCAAGGGCATTCAGGGCACTTGCTCTGGGCCCTGGGCCCAAATTTTTTTATTTAATAAAAAAAAAATTTATTAATATAAACTTGTTCATCTTCCTATCACTTTCTTTCTTTGTTCTTCACCACTTCTCTCATTTTAGTGTCTGCAATTTTTTATTTTTCATTTTTTCTAATATTCCACAATTAAAACTCTTGAATCCAATTATTTTGCCAGGTACATCTATTTCTTTTGTTCTTTCCTAATTTTTTTGTAGGTCCTTTCACTTATTGAGAATTCAATCAATTTTCTCTTCCTTAATTCAGCCATCTTGGTACTATTTTTCTATTAGTATTACCATGACTGGACAATTATCGGGTTCTCAAAAGAGAAAGAAAAAAAAAAAATTGTTTGTTAAGTCACAAAGAGGTTCTTTAGATAAATTTGTGATAAAAAAGAGTAAGTGTTAGTGAAGCTTATGAGTCAAATGATCATGTTAATGATATGACTAATCACACAATTGAGCATGATAATGTGGTAGATGCATCTAATAATGAAATTTTGAATGTTGATGAACAACCAAACTCTTGTGTTGACATTTACGATCCTAGGCATTGGGAAAACTTAGATAGTAAAATGAGAGATGTGCTAATTGAGAAAGGGCCTAAAAGAGAAATGGATCTTGTGTTTCCTTTAGATAAGTATAGTAGACATTTCTCATTTCTTATTATTCTAGGAAGTTGAATAATGGAGAAACTAGTGATAGAAATTGGTAGGTTTATTCTAAATATGTGGATAAAGTTTATTGCTTTTGTTGCAAGTTGTTTAAATCTAGAGGTTATTCAAGTATGCTTGCAAATGATGGATTTAGAGATTGGAAGCATCTTAGTGAGAGACTTAAAGAGCATGAGAGAAGTGTAGAACATATGACAAACATGAGAGCTTGGAAAGATGTGAAAGTTAGATTTGAAAAGAATCTCACAATTGATAAAGAACTACAGGCTTGTTTTAACTAGAATAATTGATGTAGTTAAATTTCTTTGTAAACGATGTTTAGCTTTGCGGGGGGGGGGGGGGGGGGGGGGGGGGGGGGGGGGGGGGGGAATTGAGAAACTTAACCAACAGTGTTGGATTTTGGTCATAATATTGGTCATAATATTCAAAATGAATTTATTTCTCTTTTAGCTTATAAGGTTCAACTTTCTATTGTAAGAGTCATTAAAGAAGCAAAGTATTTTTCTGTCATTCTTGATTGTACACCGGATGTGAGCCATCAAGAACAAAAGACTCTTATAGTAAGATGTGTGAATGTTTCAAATAAAAAAGTCAAAGTAGAAGAGTATTTTTTAAAGTTCCTAAAGGTAGATGACACATCCGGATTAGGACTCTTTGAAAAATTATTAGATGCTCTTAAGTCTCTTACTCTTGATGTTGATAATGTGAGGGGACAAGGTTATGATAATGGTTCTAACATGAAAGGAAAACATCAAGGTGTTCAAAAGCGATTACTTGATATAAATCCAAAAGCTTTGTATATGCCATGTGCTTGTCATAGTATTAATCTTGTGGTTAGTGATATGGCTCAACGAATATATGTTTTATTTTCTAGTTCTACAAAAAGATGGAAGATTTTACTTGACAATGTTTCTGGTTTTACAGTGAAATCTTTATCGAATACTCGTTGGGAGAGTCGAATCCAAAGTGTAAAAGCTATCAGGTTTCAAGCTCCACAAGTAAGACAAGTTTTATTGGAATTATATGAATCATGTGATGATGCTATTACAAAAAGTGATGCTGAAAGTTTAATCATTGCATTTGAAAATTTTGAATTTATACTTGGCATGGTTATATGGTATGACAATTTTGTTTGCTATTAATTTGGTGAGTAAGAGTTTACAATCTAAATCTATGTGCATTGATAATGCTTTAAAACAATTGGAAGGTATAGTTCTGTTATTTGAGAAGTATAGAGAGAAGGGGTTCAATTCTAGTTTGACTATTGCTAAAGTATAGCTCATGATATGGATATTGATCCTATATTTCCAAAAAAAAGTCGTATGTTTAGGAAAAAACAATTTGATGAAACTGATTTTGGTGAAGAAGTACAATCAAGTGAAGATGCTTTTAGGATCAACTATTTTTTGTTATGGTGGATATGGCAATAAATTCAGTGAAAACCAGATTTGATCAAATGAAAAATTTTCATAGTGTTTTTGGGTTCTTATTTGATTCGATAATTTTAAAAGCTTTAGAAGAAGATGAACTTCAAGACCATTGCAACAACTTTCACAAAATGTTTTCTCATGGTACATTTTCGGATATTGATTCCAATGATCTTTATTCAGAATTGAGAGTGTTGCAATCGACTTTACCTAATGTGCCCATGGAACCTAGTGATGTTCATGAGTTTGTTGAAAATGTGGGTTGTTATCCTAATGTTTCCATTGCATATTGTATCCTCTTAACTATACTTGTGACTGTAGCTTCGGCGGAAAGAAGCTTTTCAAAGTTGAAGTTATTGAAAAATTATTTACGGTCTTCGATGTCTCAAGAAAAGTTGAATGGTTTAGCTATTTTATGCATCGAAAAAGATATACAAGAGAGCATTGATTCTGAAACTATTATCCATGATTTTGCATCTAGTAAAGCTCGAAAAGTTCGTTTTTATGAATATTTATCTTTTTGGAATGTAAATTACATTTTGTAAGGTGTGCACAAGACCATATTCTTAATGTGTTAATCACTATTTTGGTAAGATGTTTTTAATAGTTTAAATATTTTTCAGTTATTGTTGTTGTTATTGTGATGTTTACATGAAATTTTTAAACTTGCTCCAGGATCCTTTAAATAGTTGAGCCGGCGCTGCCCATATACTTTTTTTTTTTTTTTGTCGTGAAACGGGAGGAAAAGGCCTTTATTTTGCATCCATGTACTTGAACATCTAATAAAATGCAAACAAAATTTGACCCGTCATTAATAATTTTTTTATCTATAACCCATTATTTCTAATGTCACAAGGGGAAAAAAAGATCAAAATACTTTTTGTTTTTTTTCTCTACATATGGTCTGTACAAAACAACAAGTGTTTGACACGTGGTCGTACCTCTAGGTGAGCCACTTAACTGCTCAATAACTAAAGCAAACAACATGAGCCAACGCACGAGATTTCGCAGAACTAAATCTGACTATGACATGGGCTCACATATTATGGTATGCTTCCTAGCTAATTCACTATTACCACACACATTTTGTATATTCTGAACGATCATCTTATATTACAATAGAAACAACAAATTTTGGCCTTTCTGAATTATGAACCCTTGGCAAATATATATATGTTTCTTTTCAGATGTAATCCACTTTAGTTTTTAATATATAAATTTTGAGACAACCAAAAAAGAAAGATTATGGAAAGAAAAAACTCATTGATTTTCTAAATATTTTAAACATTGAGAAAACCATTATTGTTTAAAATTTTTAGATTTTCTTTTCTTTAACTAATTGGATGTCTAAAGTTAGCTTTTCACAGAAACTGAATACTTCATTAGTAACTATAGTAACGGTTCAATAACATCAATAATTTTTTTGTCAAAGAGATATAAGATCCGAATTATTGTCTAAAACTCACATTTAAATTATTTATTTATTAGGGTAGTAGAAAAGAATCAAATTCGGATGTCTTATGTCATTAGATATATTACTCTAATCATTATACTGAGAGTAACTCGGTTCAATATTTGTTATGTTGTAATTAATTAATTTTGTAGAAAATACATTACTCTTTCCATTTCATATTATTTATTATTATAGACATTTTTTCTTTTTTTTTTACATTACTTGTCATTCTTATTTTACAATGTAACTTTTGTATAAAATTCCTAAATATAACCTTATTATAAATGTCATATAGTACTAATAGATATTATAATTAAAGTTATAATTAATATTTTGTGAGAGATTTTTTTGTGAGAGTAATATAGTTAATCTATAAACAAATTTAATATATGTAAAATAATCTAGAATGACAAGTAAAATAAAATGGAGAGAGTAATTAATTAATATACATTGTATTATAAAAGGTGATCCTAGTTACCAATGAAATTTCGGTTTTTTTAGATTAGTACTAGTTAATAAAAAAGTTATGTCAAGACGATTTTATCAAAATTTGAACTTAATTACATTCACCTAATCACATTTAGTGTCTGATTATTCGGAAACTTATCTGAAATCAGCTCTTATCCAGATAATGCATTTGAATTAGCGAGTTTATAAAAAGGACACATCTCTCTCAAGTCTCATCTCTAATCATCTCTTCTCGTAGACCTGTGAGGTTTGGATCAACCATGGCCGATCTCTCTTGTCCTCCAGATTCCCTTTTCCTCGGATTAGACAGCTCTACTCAGTACGTTCCCTATTGATTTAGTCTTCGTATATAGAGAAATAGTATTTTTGTTTCGATTTATTTCCCGACATTAATCATGATCTGTTCGTTCAATTTGCAATTCATTAGTTTGATTGTCAATTTAGTAAAATTCAGCAGCAATCTACTGATAGATTTTGTTTTGTTGCCCATTGAAGGTCCTTGAAAGCAACAGTGTTGGATTTAGACCTTAACATTGTTACGACCGAACTCGTTCACTTTGATTCAGAACTTCCTCATTACAAAACCAAAGATGGGGTTTACAGAGACGCAACTGTGAATGGCAGAATTGTGTCACCAACTCTAATGTGGGTAGAGGCACTAGATCTAATTCTCCAGAAGCTCTCCAAGGCTAATTTCAATTTCCACAAAGTCGTTGCAGTATCAGGAAGTGGGCAACAACATGGTAGTGTGTACTGGCAAAAAGGTAGTTCTCAGATATTGAGATCATTGGATTCAGAGAGATCATTGAAGGATCAATTGGAAACTGCTTTCTCTGTCACTGAATCTCCTGTATGGATGGATAGTAGCACAACAACACAGTGTAAAGAGATAGAAAATGCTGTGGGAGGGGCTATGGAACTGTCCCAAATCACTGGTTCTCGTGCTTATGAGCGATTCACTGGCCCGCAGATTCGAAAGCTTTTTAGTACTCAGGAGGATACGTATAAAAGCACAGAGCGGATATCACTTGTTAGCTCCTTCATGGCCTCTTTGTTGATAGGATATTATGCTTGCATTGATGAAACTGATGGAGCTGGAATGAATTTGATGGATATAAAGAAACGATGTTGGTCTAAAGCTGCTTTAGAGGTATGTGGAATATATGTGTGTTGGCTCTGAGATATATGGTTAATACTCCACAAATAGCTGTTTCCTAATAGACTTTATTTGCAGGCTACAGCTCCAGGTTTAGAGGAAAAACTTGGAAAGTTAGCACCAGCTTATGCTACTGCTGGTTCCATTTCTCAGTATTTTGTTCATAGGTTAGTTTCTATTGAGATAAGGATTGTCTCTTCCCGACCGGGAATTATAAATTGGTTGAAGGGAAATGATGGAATTGGTAGAGATACTCACTATGAATGATAACACTCAGAAGTTTCAGTATGCTTTCAAAACTTAACTTTGAGATTCTTGCAGTTTCACATGCCTGATACAGATATTCTTTTGGTTTTGCTGCAGGTTCGGTTTTGAAAAGGATTGTGTGGTGGTGCAGTGGTCAGGAGATAATCCTAATAGCTTGGCAGGTACAGATTCAATAAAGACGCTTGGGGAGAAGTTCCTATACAGTTACGCATATCCATTTATTTAGCTTTTGTGTACCAACAGCAACAATTATGATTAGATAAAAGTGTATTTTGCAACTGGATTCTATCAGTGTTCGTATATGAAAATGCAAGGTGTCGATGAGGTTGCACCATTTTCTGGAATGTTTTGCAGGTCTAACTCTTAGTACTCCTGGAGATCTGGCGATCAGTCTTGGGACCAGTGACACGGCAAGGCTCTTGATTCTTGTACAGCTTTTTAGTTAGTTAATCTAGAACGGGACTAGGATTCTTACCATTTCGCATGTTGGACATTGTAAACTCTGCCAGGTATTTGGTATTACCAAAGAACATCAACCCAGTCTTGAGGGCCATGTGTTACCTAATCCCGTAGACCCTGATAGTTATATGGTAATGTTGGTTTACAAGAATGCTTCTCTCACCCGTGAAGGTAATCATGACTACAAACTTCCGCTATTCAATGCTATGTTTGGTCCTCAGTAATAATATAGAATATGTGACTTTCTGTTTCAGAAATTCGCGACCGTTGTGCGGAGAGATCTTGGGATGTCTTCAATAAGTTTTTGCAGCAAACACAGCCACTAAACAGTAAGTTTCTATTTCATAATCTTTTTGATTTCATATATACTCAAGTATTATGTTTTCTTTATAACAACTGAATCCATTAGATGGGAAACTCGGCTTCTACTACAATGAAAATGAAATTCTTCCTCCACTTCCCGGTATGTTCTTGAGTTATTCACCATTCCATGCCATTGCTTTCGACAATTTATAACTTATGTTTCCCAATGCTTAGTTGGCTCACACCGTTACATTCTTGAGAACTTTTCTGGAGAGTCTCTTGAGGGTGTGAAGGAACAAGAGGTCGATGAGTTCGATCCTCCCTCAGAAGTAAGCATGTGTACACACACTCAGCTCATACACTTTTCTATGCAGCGCCGGCAAAGCAATTACATAGAGTTTGATTTATCCCTATGTATTGTGTCCTCTCAGGTTAGGGCATTGATTGAAGGGCAGTTTCTTTCAAAACGAGCTCACACCGAGAGATTTGGTATGCCTTCCCCTCCTACCCGAATAATAGCCACTGGAGGTGCATCCGCTAACGAAAATATTCTGAGTCTTATATCGGCAATCTTCGGGTGTGATGTATATACTGTCCAGAGACCTGGTAATTACATACAAACAACTTGTATCTCGTTAGTTTTGCTTTGCTGATCTTCTTATGGATTGACCAAAGTGTTTTTGTGTGCACAGATTCAGCATCACTCGGAGCTGCACTAAGGGCTGTTCATGGCTGGCTCTGCAACAAAAGAGGAAGCTTTGTGCCTATCTCACATCTCTACGAAGATAAATTGGAGAAGACATCTCTGAATTGTACGCTCAAAATAAAAGCAGGAGACGCGAACGTGTCTTCCAAGTACGGTTTGTTTATGAAAGTGAGGATGGAGATAGAGAATAAGCTTGTGGAGAAATTAGGACACTTCTGAAAAATTCTCTGAAGGATTGAATAAAATCTGTAAAGAGATAGTTTGGATTGGATTATAATAAGATTTTACCATTCTCTGAGAAATGATGATAATCGTTATCGCAAACTTCTGTCTGCAAATTTTAACACCCGTTTCTACATCAACTACGTTTGAACCAGCCATAAGCATTCTATTTTTGTCTAATGCTTAGTACTAAATTTGCAAACCATTTCCAATCTCGTAAGCAGAAGCAAGACAATATTAATAATGAATCTTGTGCTTTCAACTTTGTCTTTTTATTGATATATAGAGACAAAATTACGATGACTCATCGATCTATACACATATATAGAATATGCTTTTTCTATATTATGTTTATAAAATTTAAAGTCAAGAGAATCCACTTCCCTGCCATGCAATCAAAAAAAGAAGTTCCACTAAGTGATGAATAAAAGAGAAGAAAAGAGTTTGTGAATTATTAGGACTCACTAGTGGGTCTACATTCTCAAATAAGATTCAAAGCGTTATTTTGAAGCAGCTACTAAATATATTCTCATGATCTTCCATAGTTTTCCATAGTGTTTATTTTTATTTTTATAATTCGGTTAAAAACATCACGAACACCAAAAATTTCAGACCATGTTAAGAATTTTATTCTGAGCTAGTTAACGGTTCCACGGGTCAATGATTCAAACGAATAATGACATCTGACTAGTTTTGGGAGCCAAAAAAATCATGTGAATATCCTTGATCTACGCAAATATAATTTTGAAAAACACTTGAATTTGGGATAAGCCCATTTTTCACCTTTCCAAGTTCAAATACTATGATTTGACATCGAAGAAGCAAAATAGGAAACAACCCAAAGTCTTTAGAGGATCAATGTTAAATACATAAAAGGATTAAAAGACTACATATATAGGCAGTTTCGTCTACTATATATATTTAAATACAGGATAAAATACAAATTGCTACACCTCTTGACGAGAAAGTATCATAACTAGACTCTTGTTTGTGTAACATGATCTGATACTATTGCATCCATAATCTTAGTTGTGGATTTTGAGTTCATTTCAAGTCCTCCTTTAGGAGCTGCGTGTATCATAAGCTGGACGACTTCGTTCATGGTAGGACGGATTGTTGGAGTTTTGCTTGTACAACGGATTGCTACACGCAAAACGTTAATCATGTCTGCTTTTGATGACTCTGATAATCTCTTGTCTAAAATCTCAACCAATCCTTCTTTTGTGTCTATCTTTGTTGACACCCAATTCACAATGTTCTTGTTCTCTCCGAAACATGATTCAACTGGTTTCTTCCCTGTGATCAGCTCCATTAACACAACTCCGAAACTGTACACGTCGCATTTTGTAGTTGCTTTGGAGGAGTATGCATATTCTGACATCACCAAGTGCATATCATCAATTGATTAATACAGAAGCTTAGAATTGTCAATGGGATAAAATGTTATAGGTACGCTAAATTATGTCTTTCTAACTCAAAATCAATTGACAATAAGTAGATTAGCCCCTAAATCATATATATATATATATTAGGTCAGAGTGTTCCAATGTGGGATATATCATTATTGAACACTTTATTCCACGAATATAAAGATCACCTGGGGCTAAGTAGCCATAAGTGCCAGCGATAACGGTTGTGGTGGAGTCTTTGCTTCTAGCCTGCAACACCTTTGCAATGCCAAAATCTGCAACTTTAGGCTGATAGTTTACATCCAACAAGATGTTTGTCGATTTGATGTCGCGGTGAATGATTGGTGGTGAGAGATCATGGTGAAGGTAAGCCAATCCTTGAGCGACTCCAACCGCGATTTGATGACGTGTGCGCCACTCAAGATGAACTAAACCTTTGTGAAGAGCGTCCCATAAGTTACCGTTAGGCATGTACTCATACACCAAAAGACTACAATCCAAACTTGAGAAATAGCTGAAGAGCTTCACAATGTTCTTATGACGAATGCTTCCCAGGGTCTCAACTTCGGTTTTCAACTCCTTGTTCAAATGTAGTCTGTCTTCTGAAGCCGAGTCTTTGCTACTTTGGCTCCATAGTTTCTTCACGGCTATTACTTCACCGGATTTAAGCTCTACTCTATAAACCGTACCTGAACCACCATGACCTACAATGTTCTTGTCCACAAGAGCTTCGAGAATCTCTCTTTGATCGAAACTAATGCGGTGGAAACTCTTGACATCATACGAGAAGAAAGAAGACGCCATGGTCTCGTCTTGCTCTACTACTGTTCTGTTTTTAGTCAGCCGTTTTCTCAGGTAAAATATGATTCCCCCTAGGACTAGAATGATGACCGAGAGAAAAATGGCCCAGATCAAGCTCAGCTTCTTCTTACTACGAGCCTCTTGACACATGGGAAACTTCAAATCGGATGAACCAGCATTTGGCGGAACACAGAGACTAGGATTATCCGCAAAGCTTTCTACAAGACCACCTCTTATCAATGAGACAGGGATAGGACCAGAAAGCTTGTTGTTGGAGAAATTTATTGAGGTTGGGAGCAACTCCGAGAGGTTTTCAGGGATTCTTCCGGTGAGGAGATTACTGGACAAATCTAGAACGTTGAGACATTTGAGATTAGAAAGTGATTCAGGTATTGAAGAATCCAGGTGGTTGCCTTGAAGCACAAGTAAGTTCAGTTTTTTGAGTCTTCCTATCTCTGAAGGTATTGGACCAGACAGTTGATTTTTACTGAGATCAAGCTTCACAAGATTGGTGGTATGAGAGATCTCGTGAGGTATAATACCAGAGATTCTATTCCCCTGCATAAACAGCTCTGACAAATTCCAAGCCCCTCCAATAGCATTAGGTATTGGACCTGACAAGAAGTTGTAAGCCAAGTCGATGATGGAGACATGAGGCAAAGACATAATTCCTTGTGGTATAGGTCCCTCGAGCCGGTTACTCGAGACACGGAACCGTATAAGGGTCTTGCACCTCCCGTAAGTCTCAGGAATCAAACCAGAGAACTGGTTTTGAAGGACAAGGAAGTACAAAAGCTTACCGGATTTGCAAACTTGAGTCGGAAGAGGACCTGATAGACGATTTTCCGAGACATCAAGAGCGATCATCGGCGAGGAAGACCCGAGATTTGGAGGGAGTTCACCGGTTAAGTAGTTGTCATAGAGAGACAAAATCTTTAAGGTCTTTGAGTTTCCAAGTGACTTGGGAATCTCACCTGTCAAACTATTGTTGTAGAGCTGAAGCACTCGGAGTTTTGGAAGACTGCAGATTGATTCCGGTATGCTTCCGGTTAATCGACTAACCGAGATATCTATATCCGTAATATTCTTGAGATTTCCGATTTCCTCCGGTATACTCCCGGTTAAGTGATAGTTATAATAGAGCTCAATCACCCTTAGGTTAAAAAGATTCCCAATTTCTCTAGGAATCTCGCCGGAGAGGAAGTTTCCACTAAGTTCGAGGTCAACAAGAGAACTCAACTTGCCTATGGATCTTGGGATATTACCATGGAGCATACATGTCATCAGGAGCATGCGTTGAAGTTTGATGAGCTTAGAGACATAATCCGGAAGAGTCCAGAGATCAAGCTCTGGATTCTCATTGAAATTGAGATATTCTAATTCCGTGAGGTTGAAGATAGACATCGGGAAGCTACCGGTGAAGAAGTTATAAGACATGTCGATGACTCTTAACGATTTCATCGGTGAGAAATCAGGAAGGGTGGCTTTGAGATAGAGAGAGCTCATGTTTAGCTCACGAAGAAGAGAACAGTTAGGTATGGTGTTGAGGAAGCTACTGCTTTCATTGAGATGGTTGTGAGATAGACGAAGAACACGAAGGTTTGGAAAGTAAGAACAAATTCCATCTGGGAAAATTCCAGAGAGTGACCAACCAGTAACATCAAGCTCTGTGACTAACCCTTGACCATTGCAGCTTACTCCAGTGAAGTTACAGTAGCTCGCACCGGAGTCTGAGGGGTTCCAAGAGGACAAAGCGTAGCCGGAGAGAGAGTTTTGCATAAGCTTGAAGAATTGATGTTGTTTGGTGGAACTCATGAAGCCCCATGATTGGTTGTTGTTGAAGCAAAACAATAAAATAACAAGGAAAAATCTGTAACGCATTTCAGGGAAGATCAAAGGAAAACAAAGAGGAGCTTCCTTAGATTGCAAGAAAAAGAGGGTTTGGTGGAAGAAGAAGAAGAAGAAGAGGACACAAGTTGAAAGACCGAAATTAATGATAGGCTTTTAACAACAAAAGTAGCGGTCATGTTTTTAGTACACGACCAGAATCAGATAGATGCATCTTACAAAAAAGGTAATTATATTCTTACATATATAAAGGTTTTGTGCAACAACAAAAATAGATTTTGCAAATTAACATTCCAAATAAAATAAAATAAATACAAGTAAATGCTATGAATTCTAAAGTCAATACAATATAACTATTCATTAGCATTATAAAATTTTAAAGGTTATGATAAATAATATATTAAATCAAATATTCTATGATAAAAATTCTAAAACTACTTTTAAAATTTTTGAAAATGTAATGTATATAATCATAAAAAGTATTAAATTTATATAATGGTTATATTGTATTGACTCGAGAATAAATGATTTTAGCTTGCTTTTATTTTATTTGTAGGGTTATATTACAAAATTTTATTATTCTGAAGTTTTTTTAATACACAAAACACTTTAAAAAAATAATAATATGAGGAAAGAAAAAGAACATACATATCTTTTCTTTTGCAGAAAGAAGCTTTATGATTTATACCCACTAAGTTATTATAGAGAATAACTCAGCCAACTTTATACCCTCGAAGCTATCCTTATTAAATTTTATTTATATGACAGAAAGATAAGAGTTGAAATACCACTGAATCTGATACTAAAGTTGTATGATCATCTGTCCAAGAACCTCGCTATTGTCTCGACATCTTTTTTGTTTGAGCTTTTTTTGGATGGATATTGGACACACCATGCATTATCGATTGCTATAATATACTAAACATTTTCTTTCCAAAATAATATTTTTTTATTTCTCCAAAATCGATGTGGAGCTTGCTTCAAATAATATGTTTCCTATATAATTGGATACACGTACTTGTTATATACTTTATGTATTATAGGCGAACTAAATTGTGGATCATTTTGTAAAAGAATAGATGGATAATACATTAAAGAGAAAATTACTTATGCGAGCATATGCATACAGGATTCAGCCCAATTAATTTTCATAATTGACTATCTCAAGCCTTTTTATATATTGTTAAATAGCTGAATTCATTAACTTAGGAATTGAGGATTACATCGATGTAAACAAAGCAAAAATACAAAATATAAACCAAAAATACATAGATAAAAATGAAGGGTTTTCAGGTGGAGTAACTTGAAACTAAAGAGTTGGAACTGCATTCTTAAAACTAAAGAGTCGGTAAACATTATACTAGTTTTGTCGTAATAGATAACATTCAAGGCAATCAAATTTGGAGAAATGGTGCTTGATCAAATTGTCCAGAGTAAGCAATAAGGTAACCTTTCAAATTATATATTTCGCAACGTTATACATTTATCAGTTGTCACAGTTTCAGCCTTAACCTCATGTTGTCTCTAGTGACAAGTCCTTTAACCCTGTGAACAATTCTCTCTCGACCTAATAATTATCTTTCTCTGACTACATAAGTTAACATTTCCTCTTTTATCTGAAATTATGTTGATTTGCTGGTTTTTCCATTAATATGCAACAAACAGGAAGAGAATGGGAAAACGGCTATTTTCAAGTTCAACTTTTTTTCGTCGTTCCGATTTCGGTATGAACTAAATATATGTTATAATTTCACTTTAAATGATAAAAACTTTAATTTGTGAATCTTTTAAAATGGACTAAAATCAACATTGAACTTAAGGTAAGTGTTGATTGATTTATCGTGATTAGCCCGAGAGAAAGACAGATTTGAGTGTGTTCTATTTTTCCACAAACACACAATACACTGATTGACAACTAGATTATCAAATGAATAAAAACTGGTTTGTATTTCAGGTTGGTTTCACACTCAGCACAAAAACAATATAGTTCAAAGTTTAAGATGTTCCATTCAGATTGTTTCTCAAAGAATACAGTTGGTATCAAACATATACAGAGTAAAACACATATATATAATATCTCACAAAGAACTAAAGAGAAACCCATAAAAAGAAAAAAATGATCGTGGTAAAGCTTACCCTTCCAAGGTCTTGTATCTTAGTAAACGCCAAATGAGATCCTTAGTAGTTGACTATTGGTTGACTTGTGTTTGTAGCATCTATTCTTTCTGGTCTCGTACCCAAAACCTTTTACGTCATTCACTTTCCGGTAATAGCAACAGATATTACAAAGATCTAGCTCTCTTAAGGTTTCCATGGTGCTGGTGGTGGTGGCGGAGTGGGGAACAATGGAGGAACAGCTGAGAACATTGTGTTTTTGTCTATCTTCCCAGTGACAATTTCTTCACCTGACAGTGCCACGAGAGCTGCGACTAGACCAGCATTGCCTGCAAGAGTCGGTTCTGTGTAGTTGTAGTTCATACGGACATCGTGGAACCCATCACGCTTGTCAGGACCCGCAACCATGGCTCCTTCAATGGTGTTCGGGTTAGGTTTCTTGCTGTCTCTCCATTTCCATCCTCCTTTGCAGTTATATTTGACTTTGTTCTTGGGAATTGAAGCTCCTCTGTGATGCACACGTCTCGGGTATTTTGAGCCAAAACCAACAACATAACTCATATTCCGAGGGTTTTTACCAAGTATGTAATCAATCTGTCAAACACAGCGGATGCAAGTTAAGTACAATTCTTTTAAGGCAAATAATGGAATTTAAGTTGTATAAACTTGGTCAAAGACATTTATTTGGATATTGCCATATACTGTATCTGAAATTACCATATGCATTCAAAAATGCATTCATTACCTGAGTTCTCGCAAATTCGCGTAGGACATCAGTCGAAAAGAAATTAGGTCCACAGTACCATCCAGGAGTATCAGCAGCATCCAGATAATCACCATATAGTGTAGCTAAGAAAGCTGCATTTGCAGCATATTGCAGAGGCTGCGGGTCTCCATGATTCAACTCTATCAAGCCCCCTGCATATATAACAATGTATATTTTTTAGATATGCAAAACAAACCCAACAGTAGGAGTTTACTAAAAGGAAGACATAACTCACCCCTGGTTCTGTTAAATTTGTTGAAATAAGGCAAGTATGAGCACATGACAATGCCGGTCTGATTGTGGAAGGTCCTTAGAATTTCTTCATATGGATATCCAGGACTTAGAAACAACCTCAACCGGCTCAACAGCAACTAAAAAGCAACAGGAATTGAAATGAGCCAGGAGTAGTTTTGTCAAGGCAAATGATGAAGATCATCTAAGAAACACAACCATAGTAAATAAATCTGCAGACTGACCTGTGCGCCGGCAAGCTTGTTGTCCCAGCTAAATACACCATAGTAAGGACCACCCCAGAAAGCACCAGCATGTTTAGCCATAGTGGGTTTGGTGATTAAATCGAGATAAGTTACATTTCCCGTAGCATAGTACAACCAAGCACCACCCCAAATGAACTCATCCCAATACATACTCGAGTTATAGAACTTAGCTGACTCTGCAGTGCCTGCACTGTATCTGCCTCTGTGAGTCCTTCCAAACTGATACACCACCTTAGCACCATGGACAAGCTTCTTAGAATATTCCTTGTTATCCTTGAAGACAATGGAAGCTGCAGCAAGAGCAGCTGCCATCTCTGCAGCGAGATCCGAGCAGCCACCATTACAGGTAGATACAGGTCTTTTATAGTCCATGTCCTCAGGCCGCATCCAGCAGTAATGGTCATTAGGTTCTGTATTTCCATCATCAGTATTTCCTGATCCAACCTGCATTAAACATTATGATGAGGAAACAAATAACTCAATAAAGATCTCTTACAAAGGTTTAGAAAAACTTGTACCTGTGACACGAGATCGTCAATCGAATCAGCAGTACTATTGAATGTCTTGAGGAAGTAATCAGTTCCCCATTTAATAAGTTCCTTAACATGGACAAGCTCGTTTGCAGCTTCGTACTTGGCACTATATTCAATAACACTCCAGCTCAACATAGTCATAGCATAAGCCATGGGAAAGTTAAACTTGATAGCATCACCAGCATCATAATAACCTCCCACTAAATCTTTGTAGAAGCTTCCTGTTTCACCTTTCCCATCTCTAAGCCCAGAATTACCTCTCCATGACACGTTATTGTGCTTCGGCAATTTCCCAGCTACAGAATTATAAACCACAGTTCAGACTTTTTGTAACTCGAAATCACATCATACTCAATTACAATAACCAAATCAAGTCAGTTTTGAAGAATCCTAGCTAACAATCAGAAGGAAATTTCCAAATCTAGTCAATTCAACACTTACATTTCTGAGCATTGAAGAACTTGAGAGCTTTGTGAAGAGCGAGAGTATAATTATCCGGCGGAGGATTCTTATGATGGTTTCGCGGCACAGTTTTAACGATCAAAGTAATGAATCCGGCGAGCAAAGCGGCGGCAACAATAGTACCGACAGTCCAAACAAAGATTTTCCGACTAACGATTATACAACCAAGATCAACATACTTCTTCTTCTTCTGCTCCGTAGGACCAAGTAACCAACTCTGCTGCGTCTCATCTAATGGACGTGAAAGAGCCGCACGATCCAAATCGTTGAGATTCCGACTACGATCATCGTCGGTAGCGGAATCTGCAGTGTTGATCTCCAAAGGACCACCCCATGGATCTCTTCCATACATTATGAGAAAACAACAAACGGAATCACAGATTCAGATCTGAAGATAACAAAGAGAGAAAAGAGTATGTGGAAGTGAAGAAATGTGAGCTTCGAGCTCAATAAGAGTCCTGAGATCTGCTTTCTCTAAATTTTTATTTCTTTTAATTAAAACACATTCAATTATTATTTTATTTACATGTTACGTTACAGCTAATACTTATTTTGGACTCGTTTTACGCCAGCCATGATAGAGCTTTACGACCAAACTAGTAAAATCTTATGTTATATTTAAATAATTAATTTATCCACATTTTTTTAATATAAAAGATAGACTTTTATGTGTGTTTTATAATAGAAATATTTATAATACTTTGTTTATTAGAAAGCAATTGGCTAGTGTCGGGTGGACGATAAAGACAGCTCCTCTAATTTGACAAATAACACTGTCGGTGCGATGAATAATTTGTTTTTTTATTAATATATTGGAGAGATGTTTTCCACGTCATCATTTTTGTGGGTTATTGATTCATAATTATGTAAATAAAACAAATATTCGCGAATAATCGAACCGGTTGGTTTTGGATTAATCGATTGCTTTAGTTATTGGTTAGTATAGAACCGGTTTGCATCGGATGTTCATTCTTCTATATAAGGAGTAGCTATAAAAAAAAACAAATGTCCCCAAAACAATCATCCTCCTTACAATATTATTATGTAAATATATCGTATTTATATAGCTTAAATTTCTTCCAATATTATGTGAAGCAAGTGCAACTCTTTATAATCGAATTTGATCAATCAACTGAAGTCACTTGACTAAAATCTTTTAGGCTATGTAAATATAAAAATTTATTACTAGAAAGCTTCTTGAACTAATAAGAGTTCTTACTGAGCCTTGAAATACTTTCTCCAAAGTAGTTTTTTGAACCAATTTTTTCCTTAATGTGGAAGTAATTAGGACTAAAAAGTTCTGTCTAAGCCAGTTTAAAGCGGTAAATTAGAAAGAGACTTAAAAAGCACAACTGAAAATAGCCTAACATTTTGTATGCTTAAATGTACATTCAAACCGAATATGGAGGTAGTTTCGTTTTCTAACACTTTTGTCTTTTCTTCAATTTATGTCCTAATCCACATTATATATGGACAAATATAGGAACCATACACGAAGCTCATACATTTGATTACTTAAGCTGAAAAGACAAACATAGACATATTTACTATAGCTGTTTCCCTTAAGTCATTAAGACTACTATAACATGAACTATATGCATAAAAGTTTCTTTCTAATATCGTACATGCAATTCATAACTTGTAGAGCTTTGAATGCTACTTCTAGAGATCGAAACTATGGCTATTGAAGTGGAAAAGAGGATCATTCGCTGATCTCCAGATGCTATGTGATCGTATCTCTTTAGCAACTGTTGTCTGAAGACTCGCTGGACCACATACTATAACTCCAACATCTACACTTCCCCATTTCCCATTCAATGATTCAAAGATCTCTGCAATTACCAAACCAAAACCATGTGAAACCAAAACCAAATGATATCCTGTTTTAACTTAGCATCCATAAGATTTGTACTGTACCTTTAAAGTCTGGTCTGATTCCATAACAGTAAGTGGTGTAACTCTGGATATCTTCTTCTTTGTCCAAACCCTTTTTGTGTTCTTCTGCAGATTGATTGTAAGTTTCTTTCTCGTTCGAATGTACCTTGTTGTTGTTATCATTTGATTCCTTCTCACAAGTTTTGTGACCCCATCTATGCCAAAAGACAATCACTATACCCCCAAAAATCACCACACTTGCAACCATACAAATCACAAATAGAAGTCCCTTGTACCACCAAGTAGTTATGTTGTACTTGTTGATGTAAAATATGTCCAACAATGTGATCATTGAAATGAACCCAATTGTGGATACAATTAGATAGAGTCCAGACCATATGTTATCTCCTGTACCGACTAGAACCGACATCGCACAGCCGTTGCTCCTTTGTGGTTTAACAGAAGGATGAACCACCTTGTGGACCATTCCATCTTCCTGTTTGAAACAGTGAAACAAAACAGAGTTTAACATACTGATTAAGACTTGTTGAAGATCCTAAAATGTCTTATGTTAATACTGACCAAGAGAGGCCCCGATTGTCGTGTGATATAGATGTGAATCTCAAGGTTTAGTTTGTGAGAGAAGAAAGGACAAATGGAAGGTATGTCGATTGCTGAGAGAAGAGAGAGCTCGTCTGAGTTCTTAATTGCCCAAACAACCAAAACTTTACTTGGTAAACAAGCTTTTCCGTCTCTTTTTCGGTGTAAGATATCGCTTAAGATGGCGAAAAATGGCGTAATCCCGATTCCTCCTGCTACTAAGATCAGGTTCTCGTACCTACACTCAGAAACAAACCTTTCTTGAGTCACTCTAAAGCTTATTGCACTATATTAACACAAATAGAGAAAACACAATTACGTTAAGTGGTATGGTGATTCATGGCCATAAGGTCCTTCCACACAAGCTGTGATTTTGGGACATGACTGAGGAGAATGGATCTGATTTTGGTTCTCTGCTTCATAAAGGCTTGACAATTGGTCTCTGAGCTTTGCAGTCCATCCACCAAGAACCTTTATGAGAACCGCAACATGATGGTTTCCATCTAAAGGACTTGATGAAACGCTGAAAGGATGCCATTGAAGCCATGATAGTTCTCTTACTTGAAGAAAGATAAAGCTCAGTGCATTGTATCGCATATCTGGTTTTGAAAGAGGAAACAAAAGTCAGTCTATGCTTTAGATTTAGAGGTATAGATCAGGACAAAAGAATGTGTTTACTTGGTGGTTTTGAAAGGACTAGTTCGAGAGTTCCACAAGGTAAGCTCTTTGCAGAGATTACATCAACAGTTCTTCTGGATTGACAGAATCTTAAGAACCGGTCTAGAATGAAAAGGAATATTCCGCCAGCAACTATAGTGAACAAGTAATCACCAACATGGAGAGCTAAGAAGACTACAAAGACAATGTATAGTTGATGAGTGTAGAAGAAGAGCTCAAAGTAACGCTTCCTAACGGTCTCAAGCGACGTGACCCACATAAGTAAACCAGCCACTAGACTGATAACTCCAGGTAAAACAGCAACTCCAATAGCTTTCCATTGAAATATCTGAGACAAGAGTATGATAAATTGAAAACCCAATTGGTTTTGACAATATACTAGAAGGAATAATGATGTTGCAATAATCTTACAAGCTCCAAAAGTCGACCTTGAATGGTCCATCCAATAACATAGAAAAAGCCATGTAAGGAGAAGAAAGCCATGGTAATATGGCCAAGCCAGACATGATATCTTGTAGCATGTTCGAATGGTATATCGATAAGACGAAGGAGAATTGAGCCTCTTGAGATTGGTAGAAACAAAAAAACCATACACAACAATCCAATCATCCCACAACGCAGACCAGTTACCTCCAATAGAAGAACACTGAACACACAAAATATTGGAATCAGTGAAACAACAGTAATATGATCGCAAAAAAAGGAAATGTGATATATAACCTTCTATCCTTTGGAAGCACATGAAAGCGTTCTAGAAGGTCAAGGTTCCTGATGGTGTAAGCATAGAATGCCCAGATGAGAAAAACAGAGAAGACCAAAATTCCAAGGAACTCAGCTGCAGAAACAACCCCAAATGGTCCATCCACAAGAAAAGGAAATGTCCATAGCCTAAACCTCGGAAATTTCGATATCTTCTTCCTTCAAAATCACCATAATACACACATTTACTGATGAACAAATGATGATGAAAACCAAATATGCATAGCCTAAAGCCCATTCCCTAAAATCGGAAGGATTTGAACCCATGATGCCAGAGTCATTAGACTATTAGCTTTTATATTATTATATACTTTGCTTTTATAATCCACAATCAACTCGATAAAATAGTAAAAGAATCTGAACCATACGTACTTAGTGAAAATCTTCTCTTCTCCTGAAATGATCATATAGATAACTGCTAGGACGGAGATAACAAGAATTGGACCACTGAAAATCATGAACATGCTTCCTGCAATTAAGAAAATTACAGAATGAAATTAATTATACTTTTTGGACATGAATAACAAAGTAAGTAATGGTAATAATGTAACCTGTGATGCCAAAGAGAGACTTGGAGGTGACATTTCTCCAGTCTGTAAGAATATCATCTCCGAGTTGTGCAGGATAAATCGTAAGGAAAACAACCCAAGAGACAAAAATCACAGACATTACAACTTTTAATATCCATTTCAAAGAAGATGTCAACAAAGATGACGATGAGGAGGAAGATGATAACAACAAAGGAGTTTCAGATTCGTCCATGTTTCTTTGAGTACTTCTCTACCTCTGATGAGTGTGTTTTGTGTGATGAGAGTTGGTTTAGACGATGCATCAGCTTTTAAGGAGGCGTTACTAGAGGTAAATTACAAAATGCTTGAAAATAAAAATAAAGGGATATTCTTAGAAGAGTAAAGGAAGGAAATTTCTGAACCACTAGAGCTTACATCATTGTTATGAATGAAAAAGATTCCTTCAGGCACCAATCCTAGTACACATGAAAAAAATCATTTTAAGAAAGAATTTAGGAAAGAGAAAAATCAATTATTAGAAAAAAGAAAAAAAAAAGGTTTAGTTCTTCTTGATTAGAATTACCCAGATAATGTCTCCCAATTTCGATCTCTCCTTACTATATATAATAGATAAAAAATAGATTTTAGAGTATATATCTTAAACTATGAATGGGGTCATGTTAGTCTAGGTGAGTTGAAATTTTTAAAATCTTGGTGTTAAATTATAGATCGAGTTCATAAGTCTAGTTGTTGGAAAATAATAAAAAGGAAGAATGGAAAAAAATAATAATATTTGTTATTGAAAAATGGAGGAGGACATAAACACGTGAGAGTAACGTACTTGGAAGAGAGTGTCAAGTTCACTTACAACCACAATTAAAGGAGGGTGAGAGTTCGTAATGGATAAATGGAGATAAGATGATTATAATGACGAATGCGATGGTCGATCTGTTAATTGTGTTGGTGTAAATATAATTTCCAGAATTTAAGTCGATTTGTCTCTTTCAAATCAATTCTCTTTAGATCTTGTGGGTGGCTCTGTAGAATAAGAGTACATTCCATCCACTTGAAAACATAAAAAATATATTTGCATTGGTTTTCAATTTTCTTAGAAATATTTTGAGTTGGATAATGTGTAACGAATATATTTTTTTAATTAAGATCTTATCATTTTAAAAACTTTACCAACATAAAAGAAGTATCATTATTTTTGATATCTTTAGTCACCATAATAAAACATATTTTCTAATGTGAAAAGTTTTCAAAAATATACACTAAATCATTTGAAATTTTCATAAACTTACAAAAACTTTTCAGAGTTCCCAAATAACTAGGTTCTAACTCGTGTTAAAGTATGAGACAAAATTTAATAAACTAGTCTATAATATAACCAACTTTTGTTGTTATATTGTTATCAAGTAATTATTAACATTTTGGTATTATATCAAATATAATTTAATTTTGGTATTATATTATCAAATATTTAATTTTTGTCCAAAATTTTAAATATATAATTTAATACTAGTATTAATTAAATTATTTATTTAATATAATGTATTTAAAACTATTGCGAAATGGCACAAGCTATACTCCACAAGTTAGAATCTTGGCTCTTATTATTAGCCTTGATGGGATCTAATTTATCATACTGGAATCTAAGACTCTCTGGTCTAAGGTAATGGAGCAATTGGGTTTGATGGACCAACATGATAATTAATAATTGTAACAAAGCATACCTTAGTGGGTCATATGGCATGCCAAGTTTGATGCGTCCAGCTCAAGAGTGTCTCTGAAGTGCTATTGGGCTTGTAACTCGTAGTCGTGAGGTATGGCCTGCTCTAAGTCCATGTATAGTTCACCAGGTCCAACGAGCTCAACGACACTTTGATAGGAAGAAATACCACATGCATGTAGCCTTTCCAACTACACCAAATTCTGAGCAAGACCGAGATAATTTAGTTTTGAGAACAAAAATTCGAAAAATAGAGAGCATGATGAGATCATATATATCAAAACAACTTTTGCTCAACTAGATGGCTTAAGCTCGAGTAGTAGGCTCTGTTACTTCGAGTATTGCAAGCTAAATACCTTGCTAGATCTTCATAGACTTATACAATGTATTAGAAGATGCCGAGCTACAAAAACCTAAAGAAGATGCGAAGAAACTCCAACAAGTTTATTATTTGAGGCTAATATTTCGATACAATAACATATACTTTTAAAAAGTAACATATATTTCCTCGTATTATAATATTTTTTAATTGCTGAACGTTAAATAATATTAAGATATCGACGTTCAAAACTAATTTGTTACAAATTTTACTAGATATTTAAAGACTAATATGTCACAATTTTAAACTAAAATAACTGTCACAAATTGGTAATTTAGTTGAGAGTTTATATTAGTCACTAAAATTTCATTTTTCTGAAGATGAAGTTTATTTTCCAACTACTTTTAAGATTTTTTAAATTTTTTAAATTTTTTAATTTTGTTATAAAAAGAGGATTGTGAAGTGGCATTGATTTAATGACAAGTGGTAAATCCATTAAAGGCTGGTACTATCTTATATCTATAGATCGAGTCTTACTATCTACATTATGTATGAATTTGGTTAATAAGCCGGCCAGTTATAGTCCAGTGTTGAAAAAATAAAAAAAGGAGTTTGAGCCGAAATCCAAACTAACTTTTTTGAGGTTGGACGCATTTTTTTTTGTCAACTATCCTACTGGCTTTTAAATCTTGCTCCTACCACTCTGGGTACGGGTTCAATCCCTGGTGCCTTGAGAATTTGTAAAGTGACAATACCACTGGGCCACATGTCTTCGGCAGATTAGACACATTTTGAATTTAGGCATTTTGTAGTTAAATAAAAATGATTACCAATTTTGTATTTGAGAGGAATTAATCCCTAACTTAGATCAATATAATAACTTCCTCCCCAAATAAAAACTACTAAACTATTGTTATTTGATTCAAGTTTTCCATTTTTAGAAGTTGAGCGCACGTATCCGTGAATCCTCCATCCAAACTGCCAATGTTATGATTGTGTAAGGGTCAAACCAGTAAAGAGAAACTTGCAAACGATATATTATGAAAAAGGAAAATACGAAATCGAATTTGTTTATCAATTCCAACGGAACCGTGTAGTCTTGACCCAACTCCAAAGTTATTTGGCTTTGTGTGAACAGAAAAGAGCAGACCACAAAGAATGACGAATTCCGAGATATCTTACGGCAAGCATTAGATGACTATTTACTTGGTCAAATTGAAATTATAAGACATGCAACGTAAATGGTGACGATGTATACCTAAAATTTCATATATGTAGTTTGTAGACACCAACAAGATCATTCTTTATTAAATTGATCGAAAAAAACATCAAAAATCTTGATCGTACTATTACATCACTCTAATGACGTCTCTCAACTTTCTTGTTTATTTGTCTTGCTACTTGCATGTATACCCTCTTAGTTTTTCCTCTATTTTTTGGTAATTTTTGGAATTCTCATATTTTATGCAAGGAAGGTAGACTATTTTTTTAGATGTAGTGTAACCTACAAATAAATTCCCTCTTTCAGATATTTATATGAGTCAAAGCATAAATTTATTTTTGTGTAAAAGTATCCGAAAGAACTGTAACTTAATTTCGAATATTAGAAAAATCAAACCTACGAGCATGTTACTATCTCAGACACATTTCTTACCACTAAACCATAACACTTCGGATCCCTAGCTAATTATATTACATCAATATCTTTCTAAGGTTATGGCTTTTCTTAGCTTGACTCAATTTGTTAAACATCATCCTTTCATTCATACTTGGGACCATACAGTAATAAATATATTATCTGTTTTGCATTCCCACTCCATTATTTTAATATTTCTATGGGTCTACTACTGGTTAATAAATTATCATCAAATCATCAGCAATTCAGCATCATCATTCTTGCAACTAGCATTCTAGCATTTGTATATCAAGTATAAATTGCTTAATTATGCTCATTTTTCTAACGACCATAACTATTTAATATTTGTTGTGTAACATAATAGAAGATAGTCGATGACCACGACTTATTCCACAAACCTCTCTATCTACTCTCTTTTATTTTTAATAGTGAGATATTACGTTTTGGGCAAACAAACCAATATATTATTATTATTATTTATTTTCAGTTATTTTGAAAATAATACTGAGCGTATTAAATAGGGTAGATAAATAGGGGTCCTACACTAGTTTCGCATCGCGACAACTGTTAATGTGTTGTTTAATGTTTTGTATATAATTTGTGTTCTCTTTCTGTTACTCGTCATGACACGCTAGACATGGAGCTGATATTCTTTTGTGTGGTATCATTTCTCATCTGTTTCATTTTTTTTTCAATTCTAATTCGTATTTGGTCTGCAACTAATGTGAAAATTAATATCCGCATTTTTTTTTAATTTCAAAACAAAAATTTTATTTTTGGTTTTTAAACTTTAACATTTAAATAACTAATTCAATTTGATGTATGAAACTTCAAATATATATATACAACAATTATACTTTTGTTTGTCATCAATTATATCCGCATAAAAAATCCATAATCTTAAACTTTATGGAAAAATCTCTTTGTCAAATAGTTCAATGTTATTTTTGCTGTGTTTTTAATCCAAGTTTGATTTTAGTATGTTGTGTTTACCCCAAATAAAATCATTAAAAATTAAAAAAAGTTTAGATATAGATCAGATTTTATTGATTCAATTGTTAATTTTAAAAAAATTATTTAGAAAATTTTAGAATCAAACTCTATATTGTGGACATATAACAACTAAATCAAAACAGTATAATCTATATAAATAAACATACACAGTCACACTGTTCAAACCAAAATCAATCAAACTAACCAAACCAAAAAATTTGGTTTTTGGTTAACTTTGATTTATAGTTGAAAAGTGATCGGAATTGATTTAGTTTTTCAATCGATTATTGGTTTGGTCAGTTCAATTACCATAAAATTATCGGTTTATAGAAGGCTGAATTTTTTTCTTTTTTCTGTCGACTAGAGGGTTGAATATATATCGGAACATAGGGATATTCGCTAAAAACTTTAGTATTAGTATTTTTTTATGAATGAATCCCAGCCTATAACGGATCAAATTGAATCTATCATATATGTTTGTCCACTCCTAAAAGACATTATCATCTAACAACACCTGAGTTGAAACTTGTTATATTTCATTATTCAAGCTGTTTTAAGTTGACCAAGTTTTTATGGTCCACTCTTCTTATGGTCCATTCCTTAATACTTTATTTTCTTATATACTTTTTTCACTCGATCTGTTCAAAGTCTTCTCCTTTTTGTTAACATTATTGTCTACATGTTTTGAAAGCGAGGCTGTAATCTTTATTCAAAAATACATAAGAACTTGTGTACACCACATGGTTTTTTATTAGATCTTTTTTTTGTAACAATTACTACAATAGAAGAACAGAGAAGAGATTGTTTGTCGGTTTGAAGATGATCAGTTCAAGAATTGGAGCTTTTATGCTCCTGATCTTGCTTTTCTTCCAAACCTGTTCTGTTTCTGCACTCACAGAGCCTTTAGACAGTAAGTATAAATAGTTGATTTTTTATTTTTCAGATAAGAAAATTTCAAGAATCATTAAATTGTTTTTGAAATATGGTGCAGATATTGCTTTACAATCCCTAAAAGATGAATGGACCAAAGCTCCTGATGGTTGGGAAGGCAGTGATCCATGTGGATCCGATTGGGTTGGAATTGAATGTAGCAATCAACGAGTCGTTTCAATGTAACAACTTGTTTTTTGTTTTTGTATACTTGCTGCTTCTTAACAACATCAGTAAGGTTTTAAAGTTGTGTTGCTTTGTTGTTTTCAGATCACTAGCTAACCTGAATTTGGAAGGAACACTTTCTACAGAAATTACAACATTGACTGAATTGCAGAGCTTGTACGAATTTCTTTTGTTGAGCTTTACATAGAAATGTGTCTGTTCTGATCTTGTGATCCAATATTTGTAGAGATTTGTCATTCAATACTGGATTGACTGGACCACTTCCTTCGAATATTGGCAACCTTAAGAAGTTGAAGAACTTGTAAGAAAAACAAGATCATGACACATTGATGTAAAACATTCTACTCTAATCATATACATTAACTAGCTGGTTTTACTTTTCAGGATTCTTGTGGGATGTCGATTCAGTGGTAAAATCCCTGAGTCTGTAGGATCTCTAAAAGAACTTGTAAACCTGTGAGATTTTGTTGCTTTCTATTCTTGTGAAAACTCTCTTTTTATTAACTCATCAGTACTAATACTTGTTCCCTCCATACAGCTCTCTGAATTTGAATCGATTTAGTGGAACAATTCCGGCTTCCATTGGACAGTTATCCAACCTATATTGGTTCGATATAGCTGACAATCAGATTGAAGGAGAGCTTCCAGTTTCTAAAGGGACTTCCCCTGGACTTGACATGCTTCTTAAAACTGGGCATTTGTATATATCACAAATCTTTCCATTTGTTTTTACACTATAATCACTCTTTGATTTCATAATTAACATGAGTCTTCACTTTCTCTTGCAGTCACTTTGGAAATAATAAGCTTTCAGGCAATATCCCAGAACAGCTCTTCAACTCAAAAATGACTTTGATACATGTGTAAGTTTCATAGTACTTGAAACTGTGTACAAGTTGAGAGTACTAACAAAAGGTATTGCATTACATTGCTTCTTGTTTTATCGATAGGTTATTCGATGGAAACCAGTTAACAGGCAGTATACCGCAAAACCTCAGCCTTGTTTCAAGTCTGCAAGTGTTGTAAGTAGTAAAGAAAGATCCTTCGCATTGTTTATATAGTTCCCAATTACTTCTATAGTTTCTGATATGGAATTTTCCGTTTTGTTACAGACGTCTTGATAGGAATAAACTAACTGGAGAAATTCCTTCAAGTCTTAACAATCTCACAAATCTTACCGAACTGTAAGTGAGAAACCATAGCTATGTTCTGTTTTTGTGTGGATATAAATGAAAAGAGGTAAAAGAGTTTGTAGTTGAATCCATTTTCAGGTACTTAGCCAACAACGAATTTACAGGTACTCTTCCAAATTTATCCAACATGACCAATCTCTTCACATTGTAAGTATCTATATTGTTTTATTTATCCCCTTTTATCACTCAATTTACTTTCAAGAGCATGCACTCTCAATCATTCTAATTTAATGATTTGAGTGTACTGTTACAGAGATGTGAGCATTAATACTTTGAATAGCTCTGTTGTTCCATCATGGATCTCTTCACTAAGCAGCCTAGCAACATTGTATGAACATCTCTCTATCTCTCTTGATCTCAGAGTTTTATCTCAATCTCCATACTTACTAGGAAGAAATGGTTTTATCCTTTGCAGAAGAATGGAAGGGATCAATCTTAATGGTCCAATACCAACCTCATTTTTCAGCCCCAAACAGTTACAGACTGTGTGAGGCAAACATTACAAGAAATTTTAAAACTCAAGTAAAAGCTGTGAAGTCTTTACTGATTGGAATGCTTCTTTACATTGCAGAATCCTAAAGAGCAATGACATAGACAGAGAGTTGGACTTTGGTACCAACTATAGCAGCCAGTTGGAACTTGTGGATTTACAACACAATAGCATAAGTGGTTATAGACCAGTACTATCTGATGATAAAGTCCAAGTAATGTATGTATGGTGGTCATATGAAAATGATATTTTCCTCTTTACATCAATGTTTATGTTGATATTTTGACAGATTGGCAAATAATCCTGTGTGCAATGAAGTGGCCAACGTGCCGAGTTACTGCAAAACAAATCAACGCAATTCCACTTTTTCTACAATGCAACCAAACTGTCCACACTGTGATAAGGACAGGGAACCGAGTGCCATGTGCAGCTGCGCGTATCCAGTCACAGGAACATTCTTCTTCAGAGCTCCTTCCTTCTCAGGGTTGTCCAACTCCACCAACTTCTTAGTTCTCCAGCAGTCAATTGAAGGGTTCTTTAAAAGCCGCAAATATCCAGTGGACTCAGTGGCAATAAGAAACATAAGAGAGAATGCAACTGATCATAAACTTCTCATAGATCTTTTGGTCTTTCCATTTGGCAGAGAGAGTTTCAATCAGTCAGGAATAGCATTGGTTAATTTTGCTTTAAGCAACCAAACTTATAAGCCTCCAAAGATATATGGCCCTTACGTTTTCGTAGCTAATCCGTACACTACATTCTCTGGTATGATGGAAACTGGTCAAACACATACACACACACTCTCAAACCAATCTATATGGTTTCAATAGGACTCATTTGCACTGTCTCATTTTTGCTATATATGTAGGAGATTCCAAATCATCAAACAAAGGAGTCATAATTGGAGCAGTTGTCGGTGTTGCGGTTCTTCTGCTGTTGTTAACAATAGTCTCTCTCTATGCTATCAGGCAAAAGAAGAGAGCAGAGAGAGCAACTGATCAAAATAATCCTTTTGGTATGAGTAAAAGGTTTATTACTACAAAACATTCCTCTACTTAGACAGAAAAATGCTAACAGCTTATCTTTTGCATGATGCAGCCAAGTGGGATACGAGTAAGAGCAGTATCGATGCTCCGAGGCTAATGGGAGCAAAAGCCTTTACATTTGAAGAACTGAAGAAATGTACAGATAACTTTTCAGAAGCAAATGATATTGGTGGTGGAGGTTATGGAAAGGTTTGTCTATTTAAATGGCTTTGGTTATAGTTTTCTTATCACAAATCTAATTTCTAAGAGTGAAACAGGTTTACAGAGGGATACTTTCTTCTGGGAAACTCATAGCAATTAAAAGAGCTCAACAAGGATCTTTGCAAGGAGGATTGGAGTTCAAAACTGAGATTGAGCTTCTTTCAAGGGTCCATCATAAGAATGTTGTTAGACTCTTGGGCTTTTGCTTTGATCGAAGTGAACAGATGCTTGTATATGAGTACATTCCAAATGGCTCTCTTAGAGATAGTCTCTCAGGTAAATACCAAATCTCTCTTCTTCTGAGGAAATGTAACCGGTTTCTTGGTACTGAGATGACCAAAATGCAGGGAAGAATGGGATTAGACTTGATTGGACAAGAAGACTTAAGATAGCACTTGGTTCTGGAAAAGGCTTAGCTTATCTTCATGAGCTTGCTGATCCTCCAATCATACACAGAGACATCAAATCGAATAACATATTACTTGATGAAAACTTAACTGCAAAAGTTGCCGATTTCGGCCTCTCAAAACTTGTTGGAGACCCTGAGAAAACTCATGTCACAACACAGGTGAAAGGAACAATGGTGAGTAAGAGAATCAATGATCATCTTCCATTATATCTTTTCTTCAAGCTCACTTTTTTTTTGGCATATTTAGGGCTACTTGGATCCTGAGTACTACATGACAAACCAGTTGACAGAGAAGAGCGATGTGTATGGTTTTGGTGTGGTAATGCTTGAGCTATTAACTGGTAAAAGTCCAATTGAGAGAGGCAAATATGTTGTGAGAGAGGTAAAGACAAAGATGAACAAAGCAAAGAATTTGTATGACCTTCAAGAGTTGTTGGACACAACAATCATTGCAAGTAGTGGGAATCTAAAAGGGTTTGAGAAGTATGTAGATTTGGCTTTGAGATGTGTGGAGGAAGAAGGAGTTAATAGGCCATCGATGGGTGAAGTTGTGAAAGGGATTGAGAACATAATGGAGTTTGCAGGATTAAACCCTAATGCAGATTCAGCAACCAGCTCAAGGACGTATGATGATGCAACCAAAGGTTCTGGTGATCCTTATGGTAGTGAGTCATTTCAGTACAGTGGGAATTTCCCAGCTTCAAAGCTTGAGCCTCAATGATTGATATATTTCTTTTCTTTTTTGGTAAGTGACTTGGTACTTGATGTGCATTGTGAACGTGGACTAGGTTTGTTATATATCATGTGACTGAAACAATGTATGTGCAAATTAAAATTATTTCAAAACATTATTTAAAGAAATAATAACTCAAATAGTGTAAAATGCTTTCTTATGAAACATTAAATAAAACTCCAAAATACTTATAATTAATTGATTCAGAAGTTGACAAAAAAAAACTCCAAAACACGTGTTCCTATTGTGAATCATACCAAATAATTTATAGATAGTGTGTACAAAATAATTTGGATAGTAGATATGGTGTGATCTATACATGCTACCAAAAATTATTATATAATTTAGTAATATAATTGAAATGTTATATATGTCTTTATTTTTTTCAATTTTTGAAAAATTAAGAAATTGGATTTTTATTAAGAATATGGAATTTTATGTCTAACATGAAAATTTAATTGTAAATTTCATGTTATATGAAATTGTATACTGTATTTTATTTTGCACTATTTTGAACCGAATATGTCATCATTGCCTAGCAGAAAGTCACATCGACCTGCCTAGCTGTACCGAGCTCAAGGAAGTTCCTAACTCAAAAATCTGTCCATTTGACCCGTCTAATTTGACTCGCCTAGCTTAATTTGTCTAACTATGTCTTTATGTAATCACCGAAATACAATTTTATAATATGAAATCTCTGATTTCTTCCCTTAATCTCTTAGTAATCGTGTGTTTAGGTCAAACGGCGTTGTCGAACTAAATACTGAAAAAAATAAAAAGTTTTGATAATTACGCAGTGGATACACATAAGAAAAATAGTAGTCCGTTGATTATATATAGTTCACTAGGAATCGAGAAAGAATTACCAAAAAAATTCAGATGATTACTTTGCGTACATTTCTAATTAATATAGATGTTCTCCAAAACCAATCAATTAATCAATTTGAGAACAAATCTATAATTTATCATCAAACCATCCATGTAGTAAAATCGAGCCAAATCCAAACAAAAAAAAATCAATATAGTTTAGGTTTTGATTATACTATATAAACCGTATGGATACAACGTTATCAAAAGCATAGAATACAAATATAGTTTGGTAGTAAACCGATTAAACCGATCAAACTAAACAAAATTGCTTATTTATAATATTATAAGTTATATATATATATATATATATATATTAGTTATAGTATGATGATATACATGTAAAATATGCAGGACATATAATTATACGTAATAATGTAGTTCTAATATAATAGTATAAGTAAAAATAATTAAACGTATAATATAATTTTAATTTACTATTAATAAGTTTTAGATTATTAGTTTAGTAATAATCTATTTATTTCAAAAAAACTTCTTTTTTTGTGCTAACCGAATTTCTTTCATAGCAATTTTACAAATAGTTTTCTTATGATAATTAATATTATTAATTCTTATGTCATACTTATTAAAAGTTAATTTTGTATTTAATGTTATAGTGATTTTTATTATAAACACGGTTAGTAAATTGTAAAGTACAAAATGATACAAAAAACGACAAAATTTAATTTAACTAAACAAATTTATGATTTTTGGTATACAACTGACTAAACTAAAAATCAAAACTATCCAAACCAAACCATTATATATATGATTTAAAGATGGTAGATATTTTTTATAAATCAAAAAACCAAAAAAAACTATATAAATTAAACTGAAACCAAACCAAAATCAGGATTGAATACTCCTAAAACCATCAATATCAATATTGTTGCAGTTAGTATTTTTTATTTCAAGTTGCTAATTGCTTGTGCTAATTTTTTGAATGACCATTAGATTGTGCATAGTGGCTGACCACGACTCTACTCTGCAATATTGTTATTTATTTCTAACAAGTGATTTTATGTTCTCTTCACAGAAATATTGATTTGAATGGTTAGATAGATAAACCTAATTCAAACCTACTTAACCTTAAACTCTATCACAAAGAATTATGTGACTACTTCATATGGAACTCTGGTAAACAATTTACAAATATAGATATAATCGTTTAACCTAGGTATTATCCAAGTTATATACTAAACAATTTAACTAATTTAATACAGGTTATATACTACACAATTGTAACTCAAAAATTCTAAATTTTGTGGAAAGATCCGAAATATTTTTTGACGGTGATGCAGCCCACAAATAAAACAATTCAGGGAACAGTTGGAGACGGTCAACAAAGTTGTGGCGTACGTAGGAGGACAAAATGGAGGAAGAGAAGTAATTACGGGATGTGTAATATAAAACCATAACTTATATGACTGGTCAATTTTTGATTTCCCGACGGAAGTATGACAATCATTTTGTCAATAAACTAATAAATGTATTGTATAATCTTAACGGATATGGTATCTATCTATTTAGCCATCATGAATTTCATACGCATCTCAACATTGTTTTATTCGTCAAAAATCCTGAAACTTTATATTTTTGGGTTGAAAATTGTTAATGATTGCTGTTTTTATCGAGAATTTCTCGGATATTTTTTCTCTTTTTTTTTGGGGCCGGTGAATATAGATTTTTTTTTCTCTTGTAGTGAAATATTTGATTAGGCGGATAAATGTTTTATAGCTTTATTTTTTATTAGAGGTTGATTTTAGAGAATCATGTAGTTTCATATTATATTGTTTAAGTTTGAGTTATGGATTGAGTTTTGAATATATTTTTTTAAGGGTTAATTGGCGAAATGACAATTGCTACTTACAAAATTAGGAGAATAACATTGCTTAATGGTTAACTGGAAATCTAAAAATACTTTTCGAAAATATCCCTATATTTTTAATGGACAATAGTAACCGAAAGAAATGGAGAGAGTGAAATAATTAGAAATTTATATCAACAAATATAGATATAAACATACACCACAAATAAAAATATGATAATAATAATAATAAAACGTGCATGTGTTCTAACACAAATTACATACACAATCACTACAAGAAAAAAAATTATATTGATACGTAATATTTTGTCACATTAACACATATTTCGTCACAATAATTAAATATTTTTACGAACTTATATGGATTTCTAAATGGTTACAATAAAAATATCACAAATGCATATTGGTAACAAAAATCTAATAATAGTTTTGTCACAAATGCATACTTGTGACGGATAAATCTAATAATAATTTTGTCACAAATCATTACAGGATAAAGTCACAATGATTCGTAACAAAATTTAATATAAAATATCAGGAATCATAGTTGCAATACAATTGTCACAATAGTTCAGATTTTTTGTAGTATATGTTCTAAAGTTATTCCGACCATTATTTTGTTAAACGTGGCCTACACTTTTACCGCTTGCTATTTTCCTAATTTTGAAAGTATATATTGCATATATTCAAATTTCCCTTTTTAAAATTGATCAATGCATTGCCAAAAAATAGGTGGTCCAATTGGCTTGCTCCTAATTTAGCTAGGCACAACAAAGTGGTGAGTTCGAATCTCACTTCACTTCATTTAGAAAATTTAGACTATAGGTAGAGCTCGTGAATATAATGATTACTTGCTAATAAAAACAAATCGCGAATCTTATTAGTTATTAGTATTCATAAATTATGCGTGTCAGCGTGTGTTACTTTGAAGACTTAGTATTTTGCAATTTGCATTCATAGAATTTACAAAGATCTTTTAATGATGTTTAACTATACTGTTAATTGAAATTAAAAACACTCTCATAACGTAACAGTATTATAGTAGGTAGTCTTTAATCTAGTGACAAATAGTAAATCTAATAAAAGTAGGTACACTTGCACATTCAGAAATCGAGTTCCTCATGGTATTATAACAGTATTATATATTTCAAGTTGAACAATTTTATATAGTCCACTATCCATATATTATTCACTTAAATTACCTAAAGCCTTCTCCATATATTGTCTAAGTGTTTTGCTAATGAGGTTGCTCTAATTTATATTCTTGACCTCGTCTTAACTCGTGCAGACGACATGTTTTCTTCTTAAATGATTCATAAACCGATTCTTGTTGGTCTCAAGATGAAATCGAATATCGGAATTTTTAATCTCCTGATCGTTCTTTTCTTCCGAATTTGTTCTGTTTATGCATTCACAGATGGTTCAGGACTGTAAGTATATTTAAATAATATATAATCAGATTTTCTTTTTTTGATAATAAAGGAATTTCCTAATTCGATGATGATCCAGATTCTGCTTTACAAGCCTTGAAAAGTGGATGGACCAACTCTCCTAGGAATTGGAAAGGCTCTGATCCTTGTGGAGCCAGTTGGGTTGGAATTGAATGCGAAAATAACCGCATTGTTACAATGTAATTAAGAACTTGTTTATAATTTTGCTACTTCTTACTTCAATAATCCTCTGTAGAGTTTTTACTTAACCTTATGTTGTTGCTTGTTTCAGATCATTGGGCAACCTTAACTTGGAAGGAAAACTTTCTGCAGATATTTCAAAGTTGTCTGAATTGCAGATCTTGTATGTCTTTCATTCTTTTCCTTTACTAGAGGTTGATACTCACTATTGTTGGGTTTAGGTTCTTTGGATTTCAGTTCTTTTTTAGTCTTAGAAAGAACATTTTTTTTTTTGTCAATAATCCGATCGATAAATCTCGATTTATAGCCAAAAATACCCCCAAACCCTTAACGATTATTTTTTATATTAAAAAACATACCTACTTTAAGATTAATTGATTTGTGATCATTACTTTTATTTCTTTCTATTGAACTTTCCGTTTGATTGACCTTTTGTTCTCATTTTATGTTTGATATTGTGTAAAGGGATTTGACATCCAATCCTAAATTGTCTGGAACACTTCCACCCAGTATTGGTAACCTCAAGAAGTTGACTACCTTGTAAGATAACAAGATCATGAACTATTATATATACTATATATATATATATGTATGTGTGTGTTATAAACCAATTTTACCATCCCATTTTCTTATGTGTCTTGTAATTTAATTGACTAAACTTTAATCTGCAGGCACCTTATGGGATGTAGTTTCAATGGTCAAATCCCTGACTCCATTGGAAATCTTGAACAACTTATAAGGCTGTAAGATTTTGTTGCTTTCTATTACTTATCATAAAGAGTCTTTTTTTTCTTCTTCTTAATCTCGCTCTCTAAACCCATTTCATAATTGGTATGCTATCTCCATACAGCTCCATTAATTTGAATCAATTTACTGGAACAATTCCAGCTTCCATTGGACGGTTATCAAACCTATATTGGTTTGATATAGCTGACAATCAGATTGAAGGAGAGCTTCCAGTTTCTGATGGGACTTCACCTGGACTTGACATGCTTTTTGCAACTGGCCATTTGTATATATAAATCCAAATCTTTCCATTTATTTTCATATAAATACAAAGTAGTCTAACTCTTCTTTAATTTCTCTTGCAGTCACTTTGGAAATAACAAGCTTTCCGGCAATATCTCAGAAAAGCTCTTCAGTTCAAATATGACTTTGAAACATGTGTAAGTTTCATGTAGTCCATATTGAGAGCTATGATTCTCTACAATCTCAGACTAGTAACTAACAAAGTGATTTCATTGCTTCTTGTATTATCGATAGGCTGTTCGATGGAAACCAGTTCACAGGCAAAATCCCGGAAAGCCTCAGCCTCGTTGAATCACTGGAAGTGATGTTAGTAATACTAGACATTTCATGGACTATAATCTTCAAGGTGTTATTGTTTCTAATTACTTCTTTAGTCTCACTCTCACATATGGTCTGTAATTTTCCTTTGTTGCAGACGTCTTGACAGGAATAGACTAAGTGGAGAAATTCCTTCAATTCTTACCAATCTCAAAAGTCTTACTGAACTGTAATTCCTGATAAACCAAAGTTATGTTCTGTTTATCTATAGATATTATTGAAAGGAGGTAAAGGAGTTTGTATTTGAATCTCTTTCAGGCACTTGGCCAACAACAGATTAACCGGTAGCCTTCCAGATTTATCCAACTTGACCACTCTCTACACATTGT
>JAKUCM010002357.1:0-55111 GCA_023374145.1 Lepidium sativum | reverse complement strand
TTTTGTCTGTATTTTGTTGTTGAGTCACCGTATCTTCTTAGTCTGTGATTTTTGTATTGTGTTTTCCTTCGGAGGCTTGGATTTACTAAATTGCCAATTTTCCTCTTAGACTTCTTGTTCGTTTTCCGGTATGTTGCTTAGAAATATCCAGGACTGATAAAATTTGTCAAGACCAAAATGTTTTCCCTCTGCTCGGCTGCAAGCTGTCATTACCATTCTCAGGTGAGATTTTCTTCTGTAAAAAAACTGGAAGTAAATAAGCAACTTGGTTGAAAAGTGATTGAAATTATCCAATTTTGACCTATGGGTTGATGTAATTTGACAGGAGTGTGTTGAATAATATACTTCTGTTATAAAGTTTTTCGATACATTTGCATAAGCAAGTATCTCATGATGGATTGTTCCTGCAGATTTTATATTCTGGCAATTGGCGAGGCTGTTCTTCCTTCAGGAGAGAGTCGATTCACAGAAGTAGTTCTGGTGGCAATGCCTTCTTTGGTATCTCTAATGAAACACACCTGCAGAAGAATTGCTCAACTCAAGCTACTGGGAGTTTCTTCACCGGTACCATCGAGAATACAGAACATTCAGTATCCACATTCAGAAGTTTGAGCCAGAATGAATTGAACAGAATAAATTACATGGTTTATGACGTGAGAGAAGCTGGTATAGCGGGAGATGGGGGAATGACATATGTTGGAAATGCAGAAGATTTCTCCCCTGTTAAAGCTGTTCTGGCAAAAGTTTCTCCTGAAGCTGTTTCAGCAGATATTTCGTTTGTTGAAGCTGTTGTGGCAGAAGTCTCTCCTGCTGAAGCCGGTTCAGCCGATGTTTCTTCTGTTGAAGCTGTTGTATCAAATGTTTCCCCTAGTGAAAGCCTTTCTGCTGAGACATTTTCCGAGAAGACCAGTAGCCTTATAGACTCAGTAGAATCGGGAATCAAATCGACTGTTGATATATCTCGGGGTAGTTCTGTGACTTCTGTCTCTCCTCCGGATACTCTAGATCTCAATCCAGGATCAGTTCCTGATGTAAAAGCTAGCTTTAATAACTTCTCTTCAGGGGTCAAAGAGTCCTTCAGCTCTTCACTAAACCAAGGAGAAAATGCTCTAAAGAACACAGTGGATTCCTTCTCCTCGTCCATGACATCCATAACAAAGAATGCTTCTGAAGCTGTAGATCGTGCATTTGACAGAGTGTTTTCTACGCTAGACCAAACCGGAGATATAGCTGGAGACAAGGTTTCAAATTTTTCTACTGACTTGAAAGAAACTTTAAACAGAGCTGCTGGTATTGCCATTGATCTGTTGAGGCAATCAGTTAATATTGCAGAGCGTTCTGTAGGAGATGGAGTTTCTTTTGTTGTGTACTCTTATGGGTCAGCAAAGGGAATGTTTCCTCCCGAGATAAAGAGTGCCCTTACCTCATCCGAAGATGTTGCTCTAAAAGTATTGAGGCCAGTGGGAGCTGTGTTGCAGCAGGTGCTTTATCTTATATACCGACAGTTCCAGTCATATCTTTCGTAAAAGAAAATTAAATCTTGATGGATTACATGTTTATAACAAGAGCATCATGATGAACAGGTATATGTTGCCATTGGGGGCTTGGAGAGAAATTTCGGCTTGGATCCAAAAGACCCAATTATTCACCTTTTTCTCTTCGTAGGCACCACAGGAACCTTTTGGTACAAGGCTTTTCTTACCCTGGATGCATAGTAAACTTGTCTTTATTGAGAGAAGGACAATGTAGTATAGAAGAATTTATATTTTCCACCAGATATTTGCAGGGTTCTATATCGGTTTTGGACATATGGTGGATATGCTGGAGATTTGTCTCCAAAGTCAACTGTGGCACTTTTAACATCAAGAGAAAAGTCAGTGCTCGTAGATGTCAGGCCTGAAGTAAGACGCTTAAGTTTCTAATAAGTTCCTTTTTCATGATATCAAATTTTTCAAAACACTCCACAATTTCTATTGATTTCACATAATGTTCATCAAGGACTTTGACTTGAAATTAGAATGCTCATTTAAGCTACTGTCTGTTTGAAGGCCCTGAGAGAGAAAGATGGGATCCCTGATCTGCGCAGAACAGCTCGTTTTCGATATTCTAGCGTGACATTGCAGGAGGTTGGTTTTAGCACCCTTATTGTTGTTGATCACACCAAATATAAGAACTTCACAGATGTAATATATGAACAAAATGGAGTTTCAGAAATCACTGCAACAGATACTCAATGACTAAACAATGAAACGTTTAGTATAATAAAACACTTTACTTTCTTCACAGTTTGATGGTTCTTTTTTTTTATTCATACTTTAGGTTGACAGTGCTGTCAAACGGCTACTGAAAGGTGGAAGTGAAGTTGAGGATTTCCTGACAGCAGTAATCATCAAAAACTTGAAAACAGTTCAGGTATGCTACCTTCATACCTCTTTCGAGTTAATTATTGGTAGTCTTTAAGTTTCTAAGTATTCTGACATCCATAAATTTTGATATCTCTGCGACTTATAGGACAGGTCCAAGGTTATTGTTATGGATGCTGATGGAAGTCGTTCTAAGGGCATTGCAAGAGCTTTGAGAAAAGTTGGGATTAAGGCAAGTAAATCAGGTTTCACTCTCTTGACTGCTACAGTTACCTTGAAATATAAGCTCACATTTGGTTGCCTATAATGTGACAGAGGCCATACTTGATGGAAGGTGGGTTTAGAGCATGGGCTAAGGAAGGTCTTCGTGTGAAAGAACCGAAACCTCAAACAACACTTAGCATCCTCAACGAGGTAACACTAGGAATACAAATATTTTTGGACTATTGCTTCTGATGAAATCGAAAATACTCTCAACTCTTTATACTAGTAAATTGAACATATCCTAAATACTTTTCAGGAAGCTGAGGCGATTCTTGAGGACATAAATCCTTCTCCTCTACAAGTACTTGGATTTGGTGTGGTATGCTACTTGTTCTATATTTCTTTTTCGGTGAAGGATTAATCTCATCCTGACTAACTCAAGGAGATCTATGCAGGGGGTTTTCGCAGCATTGTATGCTTTGTTTGGTGCGTCTAGTTCTTACTCATTTCCCCTTTAGAATCTCCATTTCTCACTACCACAACACCAAATTCTTTACTTGCAACTTTGCACTAACATAATTGTTCTGTCTCTCGCAGAATGGGAGAAAACTCTGCAACTCATAGCTGTTATTGGCATCGGTCTGGTATGCATCCTGCTCCCATTTACTGACTGATAAGTTTTACCCGTCAAATTATTGTTTCTATGTTTTGATTCTCAAGTCTCATACATTATGCAGAGTATATACCAACGACTTTCTTCATATGATGACTCCGAAGACTTCAAGCAAGACGTCAGGTAAGAAAGCGTCATCATTGTTTATAACAAAACCTCTATTTGGTCTTAACAAAGATGGTTTCTTGTTTTTCGTCAAGGTCGTTACTTACACCTGTGAAAGTCGGAGCTCAGGCTTTCTCATGGGCTGCTGGAAAACTTGAGACAAATGGTTTTGGCCTCCCAACTTCACCTTCTTCCTCAGATGTTCGAAGCCGAGTATTGCAAGCTGCTGCTAAGCATGAATCTAAGCCCTCTGATGAAACTTCTGAAAGTCTCGAAGATGAGTCATCATCCCCAGAAGAAGCTTTGAACAACGTTGATGTCTCCGAAGCTTAATGGCTCCAACTTTGTCTTTTGGTAATTACCAGGAAATACTTTGTTCGTCTCTTTGAACTGTTAACATTCATAATTGCGACGCAAAAATGATAGTTGTAATTGAACCACCTTTTCGGTTTGACGTTGGGGTCTTATACGAAAAACTCAAAACTAGTTGAGTCAAAAGTTAAATAAGGTAAAAACAATCCTAAAAAACGTTAGGCTATACTCAGACAACTACTTTCTGGTTGGCGCAGAAAAACTAGATGGAGTTTTTTTTTTTTTTTTTGTCAACAGCAGTGTTATAAAAACAGTGCAAAAAGTGCACAATATTAGTGTCTTACAGTCAACTATAGCATGTCTCTCTTACATATCTCGCGAGAGCATCAGCCCTGTAATTGAGAGTGCGAGGAATCACCGTAAGCAAAAAGGATGAGAACAAAAAATGTAAATGTGCAAAGTCTTCCTGATAGAGGAGAAATGATGGCCAACCCTCCGTCTTCGTGAAGACCTCTACCACCGCTACACAATCTGTCGACATCTCCACCTCCACAACTTGGAGTGCCACTAATGACTCCATTGCCCACAAGACAGCTTTCACTTCTGCATGCAGCGCTGATAAAATACGATTGACGCTTCGAGCACCCGAACAAACACCCTCTACCGAATCTGGAAAAGTGAACCACCATAACCCCGTCTTAAGGTTTGTCGTCTTCCAGGACGCGTCCACAAAGCATCTGAATCCCGTGAACCCTGAATTGGTTGTAGATGGGAAAATCCAAGAGGATTTATGTGTCCCGAAGTAGCTCAGTTGTCGAGGCCGTGGGATCGATGTTTTCCTTCGAGCCTCTGACCATTCCACATATTCCGCTCGCGATCGTGTAATAATGCTACGAGGGTCTATGACGAGATGCGAGAAACAATTATCGTTCTTGGCTTTCCATATATTCCAAATCATCCAAGGAAATTATTGATAATCTCCACCATCCGGCACTTGCCAGAACAACTAGTCCAAATTGTACCAAATTGAGTCCCCTACAAAATTATGTATCACTAATGGGATATCCGATAGGGTCCCATGTTTGTAGCGCTAGGAGACAGTGTAAGAGAATGTGATTAATAGTCTCAGCCTCAACTCCACATTAGAACAATCTTGAGGACAACTAATCCCACATCTCATAAGATTCTGATTGACTGCAACATTTCCTGACAATATTTGCCAGAGGAAATGTCGGATCTTGTTCGGGGCGTCTATTTTCCACACTTTCTCATATAATGCATGGAAGGTTGGACCAAGATAGTCCCCTTGCAAATGCGCAAAAGTCTCGTGAGTGTGATACCCTGACTTTACTGAATACCGACCTGTCGCATTAAAAAGACATCCCCAGTAGTCAGGACGTTGTCGTCGTGGTATCGGTATCCCTAATATAAGTTGAACATCTAAAGGTTCAAAATATTGATGTACCAAAATCTCCTTCCAAGACCCAAACTGATGATCAATAAATTGATCCACTGTAAGATCAACAAACATAGGCAATGACTTTTGTGATGTCGGACGTGGTATAGCGTCTGGAATCCACGGGTCATCCCATACTCTTATCGTCGTCCCATCCCTAATTTTCCTAATTGCACCTTTCAATACTAAAGACTAGGACGAGATAATGCTCCGCCACCCATAAGACGGGTTAGCCCTCGCTTTCGCTATTAATGGGCATGTATCCTTAAAATAACGCCATTTCAATACTCGAGTCAACAACGACTCGGGGACGTCAATAAGAAGCCAAAACTGTTTGGATAATAATGCTGTATTAAAATCTTCCAGGACCCGAAACCCTAAACATCCCTCTGATTTTGGTTTACAGACTTGCTTCCATTGTAGCTAGTGGATACCTCTCGAAGTACCGGTGTTTACCCACCAGAATTCTGCAATAACTGAGTTCAAATGATTCACAGCCGATGTTGGAAGTCTATAAGAAGACATCACATATGTAGGCAGAACTGTCAGGACCGATTTGATTATAATTTCCTTGCCCGCTCTCGATAGAAGTTTCGAAGACCAACTATTAATTTGGTCCCGGAGTTTCTCTCTAACAAAAGCTAAAACCCGCGTTTTCACCCCACCAATATTTGTAGGTAATCCTAAGTACGAACCCATTCCACCCACGTTATGAATCCCTAATGCTTGATGCAAAAACACTCTATCAGCGTCATAAATTCCTTTGCCAAACTGAATTGATGACTTCAGAAAATTAATTTGATGTCCAGAAATCTGCTCATACTCAGTAAGTATCCTCAAAATCTGCCGTGTCTCTTCTCTTGAAGCTTTACAGAAGAACAAACTATCATCTGCGAATAGCAAATGTGTCAAAGACAGACTGGTCCGAGCAATGGAAATACTCGTGATCAATCCATGCTGTTCGGCTACTCATAACTTTAAGATTAACACCTCCGTACATAGAATAAAAATATAAGGTGATATAGGGTCACCCTGCCTTAGCCCTCGTTTGGGTCTAATGCAGCCTCTAGGAACACCATTTAATAATATAAAATATTCCATGCTTGTGATACAGAACATTATACATTTTATCCAGGCTTCACTTAATCCCAATTTCCTTAGTAATATCACAACAAAATTTCATTTCACCCGATCATATGCTTTACTCATATCCGTTTTTATGGCAATATATTTGCCTTTGATGGAATGATTAGTTCGAAGAGCATGAAACATCTCTTGCGCTAGTAATATATTATCGGAAATATTTCTCCCAGCTACAAAAGTGGATTGTGCTTCTGACACTAATTTAGGTAGCACCCTTCGAAGCTGAAGGCACATAACCTTAGAGATTATTTTATATGTCACATTACATAAACTAATTGGCCTAAATTCTGACATTCTAGACGGCCAAGAAACTTTCGGGATAAGGTAGATGTTTGCTTTGTTCAAACTGGCGTCAAAGGATCCATGAGCTAGGAAGTTATTCACCAACATCACCAGATCATCTTGTACAATATCCCAAGCTTCTTGAAAAAACAACGCTGTCATCCCATCTGGCCCATGGGCTTTACAGAGATCCATCGAAAACTGAACCTGACGGATCTCGTCACCAGTTACTCGGCGCATCAAAAGACAATTATCAACTTCACTAATTTTGGGTTCCAACTCATCCAAAACCATTGTAGAATCCCCATTCGTAGAAAAAAGACCGGAAAAAAATTTGTTGCTTCCTTAATGATATCTTCCTCTCGTGTAACCCAAATGTCGTCCCTCGAGTAAAGACCCCTTATCCTATCATGAGCTCGACGCTGTTTTGTCTGGGCATGAAGAAATTTGTATTCTCATCCCCTTCCCACAACCACTTATTTCTACATTTTTGTTTCCAATACACCTCATCTTCCCCATAAGCGTTTCGGAGGTCCAAACTAACTTGCAGAATCCGATCAGAATCCGGTGACCCACTGTTTTTGAGATCCTCCAACTCCCTTACCAAATTCTTAATTTTTTCCTGTCCTGGTAAAATATTATGATGCTGCCAATGAGAAATTTCTCGGCGGCAGACCTTTAATTTCTCATTCAAAGTAAAATGTTTTCTGCAATGATGATTGGGCCAACTTTTCCTAATAATATCATGGAATTCAGGCTTTCTAATATGATTATAGAAAGCAACAACGAAGCTAAGAAGAACTTGGAGCTAAGCAATGAAGATCACGAGAAAGCTTTGAAGATTCCAGCCGGTCCAATTACAAGATCACAGGCTAAACAAATCAAGGTGAGCATTTGTGGATTTATTCAAGGCCTTTTGGACAAAGAACAACATAAGGAATCCATTGGACTTTATACTTGCCAAGTCCAAACCACTTTGAGCCTTCTACAAGTCTAAGAGAAGTCCTAAATCAAGTCTTAAAGTTCAACTCATGAATAGTGACGAATTTGGAAGACTAAAAGATATTTTGGAGGCCAAAAGTTCAAGAGTCCTTCTCATTCAAGTCATAGTAAATTGTGACATTTACTTAGTAGTCTTTACTCTTCATATTTAAGACATTCAATAAGTTTAGAGGAATCTAAAGAGTCCTTTCTCTTCCTTATAAACTCATGTAATTTTCATTTGTGAGGACCCAACTTTTTATCAATAAATTTGAGAGTGATTCTCTTTTTTTCTTTGTGAACTTTTAGATCATTCTTGGTGTGTCATATCCAAGGGATCAAACCGGTTTATCAAGTGATTTCCATCACACTTGTGTGGCAATTCCTAGTCATTGGCGTGAAGGGGCGAGTCAAAACAAGCAACAATCTTTGGTTTAATATACTAAAGGTGGAGGCTACTCGAGTCAAGACTCCGTGGTTCCAGCACCTTGCTTAATTGAAGGCGAGTTGAAACAATAACAATCTTAGGTTCGATATACCTAAGGTGGGGGTTAATCAAATTCTTTGAAAACCAAGGATATCCTTTACAACTTGGAGTGACGATTCCTTCGGGATTCCGCGTCACTTTCCAATCCAACGCTTATAGAAAATAAATTGCATGCGCTTTGAAATCGTGTTTTCTGAAAAACGTCCTACCATCCGTCTATGATCCGACCCAATCATATCAAGATATTATACTTCTGATTTTGAAAATAATTCATGCCATTCTTCGTTCCCAAAGGATTTATCTAAAATGCAGTGAACTACTTCATTTTTCTGGACACCCCGCCACGACCAGAAATTCCCTAATTTCGGGAACTCTAAGAGACCATAGTCTTACAGCATCTGATTAAAATTTACAAATTGAGATACAAGCCTTAAAAAGCCTCCTTGTTTTTCATGATTCTCAGACAACTCATTAAAGTCTCCCGTTACTAACCAGGGCTCTAGTCGTTGAATACCCATCCTAGTTAACCATTCTCAAACGTAATCCTTTTTTTGTTGTACCGGTTCACAATAAAAGAAAGTTATAAAGGCTTTTTTACCTTTCAGTTCTGTAGTTATATCAATCATACTTTTATCTTTAGGATTTATAATTACATTCAAATTATCCTTGTAGAATAGTGCTAAGCCGCCACCCAGAACAGTTGGTTCCACTATGGTTAGAAAATTATAACCGAAGTGATTCTGAAATCTTTTCATAACTAGAAAATTATTTTTAGTCTCAGACAGAAATAAAAAATCTTGTTTAAAACGTTTCCAAATATCCGTCAAATAACTAATTGTAAGCTTATATCCAAGCCCTTGACAATTCCAACAAAGAATATTAATCATAAAACAAATTAAAATCTCATAGGACTTTTGTCCTTATCCTTCATAATTCCCTCCTTAGCTATTTTCTGCTTAGGTGTTTTCCTCGGGGACATTACTCTCATTGCTAAAGCCTTTTTAAAACTGACTCCTCGAATTGGAGTATTAGTCTTTGAAGTCGGCCTACTTGGACCTGCTGGAGGTTTTACGTGCCTTGCAACTCGACATTTTTGCAGAGTTTAGACGGTTTATAAATAAAAATATTTTTTATATATATATTATATAAGATTTAAAGAAAAATGATCTGAAATTAAATGATCTAAAAGTCAAAATTTTGTTTTCAAATTTTATAATATATAATTTGATGTTATTTACACATAAACTATAATTAACATATATATTTTTAACAAATTATATATAAGATTTAAATTGAATGTATATATTAAAAATATAGAATGTTTAGAGTCACTAATTACTATTTGAACTACTGTTAAAATTGTCTAATTAATATCCGAACACTTCCCCACGTCTCGCTTTTTGGTCGGATTTGTATTTACTCTCGGATCTGACAATCGATCAATTTATAGATAAACGAACCGGTAATTGGAATGAGATCCTTGTTCGTCAATATTTGACCCAAGAGATGTTAGACTAATTTTGGCTATTCATGTTCTGACAAGACAAAGGCCGGATTATTGGGGATGGTATTATACGACGACAGGGTGTTATGCTGTCAAATCGGGCTATCAATTATCTAAAGGTGGTGGGCTGAACAGCGGCGGTTCAGTCCTCAAAAAATAAAACACTTCATTTGGCAGACTTTGTCAGGTTGCACAGCAGTCTATAAAAATCTAACTAAACGTGGTTTTGGCAGAGACTCTAGATGTCTGTGATGTGCGGCGGAAAATGAGACGATTAATCATGTGTTATTTGAATGCCCCCAACAGTTTAAGTCTGCTTTATCTTCCCTCCCTTCTACCCCGGGGGTGTTTCCGGGAGAATCAATATGGTATAATCTAGATTATTTGTGTTGGGGAGTTCCGAGTCAAATCGACTCCGAAATTTTCCCTTGGATTATCTGACAGATTTGGAAAGTGCAAATGTTTTCTGTTTTGCGAATGATGACTTGGATCCTTGAGTAATTTTGGTCAGGGCAGTGTCAGACTATAAGGAGTTGTCTGAGGCCCGCAAGGTCAATATAGCTTCGCGAGGACATAGTTGGTCCAAGCTTAATTCTTTCAAGTCAGCGGTGATATTCCCTACCACAGCTAATCTTAGTTTCATAGGGTATAAATGCTTTGTGGATGCGTCCTGGAATGATACCGACCATTTTACGGGTTTCGGTTGGGTTTACTTTCCAGATTTAGTGGAAGAAATATGTTCGGGAGCGACGATAGGCCATCAATGTCTTTTAGACCTTCATGCAGAGGTGGAGGCAGTAATCTGAGCAATGGAGGCATTAGTGGAATTTCAAATCAAGGAAGTGGAGATCTGAACGGATTGTGAGACCGTTTTGCTCATCATTCAGCCTCTGGAGTGGTCGGCATTCTTACCATACCAGGAGAAGTTTTGGAGGCTTTGTTGCATGTTTTGTTCTTGTTCTTTATCGGTTATCCCCAGAACTTTGAATTATAAAACAGAGGCTCTAGCTAGGTCTACTCGATTGTCTGGTATATGATCTTTGATGTTTTTTCCCGGTTACTGTTTATGAGAATTATTGTTGACAAAAAAAATTGTCTAAATTATTTCATCCGTCTAATTCATTTAATTATTTTTAACTGGAGTGGCGTACGTAAATTCGCTTAGTGTCTAGGCACTTAAGAGCACCTCCATTAGTGTATCTAATGGAGGTTCTTATCTTAAAAATAATAATAAAAAAGGAAAGAAATGAATTAAGAGGAAGAACCGGCTCTTAATGTAGAAGTTTTGGAAACATTAAGAGCCGGTGACGTGTCATCACGGGATTGGCTGTAAACATTAATCGTTTCACCTTATTTTCTCAGTCGCTGTTTCACCTCGTTTTGTCATGGATTTGTTCCACGAGCGCTTTGAGCAATCTCAGGTTAGTCCATTTGATTATGTGTTTTGTTTTCTCGTCGAAATCAGATCCATACAATTGCTTATTATCCAAATTTCGTATTGATTCTGTGTGTTTTCGCAGTTGTGTTAGTTAAGCTACAAATCTTCTTCTTCTTCCTCTTCATCTTCTCGATAATCGAATTCGTAAAATATCGTAGTTTCATGAGTACTTTTTGGTTTCATGATTGATTAAATCAACTGCGTAGGCGCTTGTATGCTTATTAAATTTGTATCTTACGGAACTTCTCACATTCCGTTTCACTGACTGAGTTCCTCTTCTTCTTTTTTTTCGGCTTGAATCGAGGTTAATAGCTTCTTCTCAATTTGTTTTGTTCTCTATCTCCAGATCTGTAGTTGGTAGTGTTTTTTCCAGATTTGTGTTTGGTGAATGTAGTAGCCATATCTGTGATTTAGTTTCTCTTGATAGTAACGAGTTAGGGACATTTTTTTTGTTCTTTGCATTTAAGTTTTGGTGTTGACTTTTCAAGGCGAATTTGAAGAATATGAGCTTGTTTGGCTGCTGGAAATTGAAGATGATATACATAAGGCTGCTGATTATGGAGGCCAGAACACAGCCAAACTCTTAGGAGGTATTTGAGTAATCTGTTTCAATTTATTTATTTTTAAAAACTAGGACTTGGCAAGTAAAAATCAAGACTTGGAAAGTTTTTATGCATAGTTAAATTGAAATTCCTTAACTTTGTATGAAATTAGTCTCCTCATTAGAGTTTTGATTGTGGTGCAGGTAATGATGGAAGAAAACACGGTTCTGAAACTGCACAAAAAGGAGCTCCGATAGTGAAGTTGCAGCCTATTGAAGTACCTATTATTTCTATTAGTGAACTGAAGGAAGCAACAAATGATTTTGGATCCAATGCTCTCATTGGTGAAGACTCTTATGGAATAATATATTACGGAGTATTAAACAACGATCAGCTGCAACTATTAAGAAGTTGGATTCTAACAAGGAGCCAAACAATGAATTCCTTGCTCTGGTTTGGTTGGAGCTACTGACTTCCTAATTGTGCCACATTGTCTAGCTTTGTAGTGAAATTTGATCATTTTAACTTGCTTGCAGGTTTCCATGGTGTCTAGGCTAAAGCATGATAACTTTGTTCAGCTTCTTGGTTACTGTGTTGACGGGAATTCACAGTTACTTGCCTATGAATTTGCTAAAAATGGATCTCTACATGATATCCTTCATGGTATAGTTTTGATTATAACTAGTCAAAGCACACTTCTAGACTTTAGTTATATGCATTGCTTAACTTTAACATCTAATGATTCCTCAGGAAGAAAAGGGGTGAAGGGAGCACAACCAGGTCCAATATTAAACAATGCATTGATTCAAGATTCGGTGGCGATTACCCTCCAAAAGCTGTTGCTAAGGTATTAGAACAAACCCACCAATTGCTTTATATCGTTAAGAAACATTCTGTTTTTAACCTCAAGTGGTTGTGATGAAACGCAGTTAGCCGCAGTAGCTGCTGATTATGCTTCTTAGGGATCAATATGCTGCTGAAACATAAATTCACTGTCTTGTAATGTTTCTTGTATTCACATTGCAGCTCCAAATCAATGATCAGAGGTTTGAAGATGTTGAAGAGATGGTTCATGATGGTACGACCAAGGACACTAGACTTGTTCACACATTTACTTTGAAACAGACTTGTGTGTTATGGTTAAACGATAAATTAGGTTAGCACAATATCATAACGGATACTCTTCATTTGATTGTCTAACACATGCTTATAAAGAAGAAAATTAAGAACTCAATGGAAGTTCTACCATTGGACCTCCAAAAAATTTAAATTCTAATTTAAAAAATCTTAACATATTTTTAATATTAAAAACAAAATAAGATGGGGTTCTTACTGTTGGATTGGAGATAGTCTAATCCGCCTATACAGTGGCTTCGGCTGATATTTCGAACAGGGTAAAAGTAGAAAAATAGGGACTTTTCCTAAATTAATTGGGTTTTAGGCCCAATAACAAGATGTCTTTAGTGGTGCGTCTTAGGGTTTAGATACTCTAAAGCATAATAATTCAACGTTATCAGCAGAATCAAAAAACATGGTGATGCACTCAAATGATACTTGGATTGCTGGACTCCTTTTTTGGATACATATGTTAAATTATTATACTATTTTTAAATTTTTGATCGAATAAGAACGACTAAACAGAATTCAAAAAAGTTTTACAAACTATCAAAAACACAATTACAATCTGAAAACAACAAGCCAAATAAAGCAAATATAAACCGATATTAAATCCCAACGATATTTGTTGAGAGATTGCCACGAACGACAAATGGACTGCCATTTTTGTTATTATCTCTTATGTATATTTCATAAATATTTTGATAAAATAAATATGGATTATATAACAAATTTTAACTATTTTAGAACTCATAAATCTGTTTAAATGATACAAAAAAAATTGTAGCAAAATACTTGAAGAAGAATCACATCATTACCCAAAACAAAATCATGATATTTTATAGATTGAATTCATGTATGAAATGTCACTAAGGTATGTGCATTTTAAAAATTAGATGAATTAACTTGGAAACGAAAATAATAAAAATAAATGACAAAAAACATATATAACACAAAAAGAAAAAAATCATATCAATCATTTATTTCCCTTTTAAAAAATAAAATTACATTTATAAGAAAGATATTACCATACCAAATCTTAAATATAAATAATATAATATAGAAAAAAATTATAGTAATAACTGTTGATCTTAAGGCAACTTTTTAAATTTAAAAAAAAAAAAATTGGAAATGAAGTTAAAAGAGGATGTATCCAAATATCTCTCTCTCTCGTTTTGAGAGTTCTCAGTCTCACATATAAGGGATATATATTTCTATTAAAAATCACAAATTATATATATTTCAATTAATGTTCAGATTTAGTTATTCTTTTATACATATATAATTTTATTTTTATTATTTTGTACAAGATGGTATGTCAGATCTCAGCTAGATAGATTTTCTTTCATAATTTGTCTTCAATTACATGAGAAATATAGGTTAAAACTAGATAATATGATTATAAATCACACAATCTTCTTCTTACAACTTGCTTTAAAACTTCCATAAATTAATTGACAAAAAAAAAACTTCTATAAATTAATTAGTTATTTAATTTCATCATAAGCTGAATCTAATTTTAAAAAAAATTAGTTTTTATTATGGAAAAGACAATTGACAGCAAATGTTTCTATATGTTAAAAATTTCCTTGAAACTTTATCAAAAAAAAAACTTAAATTGAAAATATTTTAAAATACCAAAATTGATATCTCCTAATTAGTTCCTCAATGAGTTAAAACATTTACACTTACATTGTCACTATCTCTATATAAGTGTAGTCAACTACCACCAAACCCAACAAAAAAAAACACAAACTTTAAGTTTAGGATTAGTCATGGAAGCAACTAATGATGCAGAGACGTCGTCGACGGTGGAAACTCAAAGAGAAGTTACAACGGAGGTTTCGTCGCCGTTGTCGACTGAAATGCTCGAAGATGAGAATATTCCGGGGAATCTAAGTCACGAAGGCAGATATATACAATACAATATCAATGTCTTTGATAACATTTTCGAAGTTACAGCAAAGTATAAGCCACCGATTGTAGCTGTTGGTAGAGGAGCTTATGGCATGGTTTGGTAATTTCCTTCTTTTTACCTTTTTACTTTAGTAAAATTTCTGGCTTTTTTAAATAAAATTCATTTCGAGCTTCTAAGTTGAATCAATGACCATTAGTATGTGTTCTTTATATAAAGTTTAGTCCTTTTTTGAGTAGAAGTTCGAATTTTCCAATAATTGTTGTAAGAAATTGTTTTCTTTTTCATGAGAACATCTCTTCCCCTATATAACTTCATTATTTTTGGTCATGATTAAAATACTAAACTATACAATTAGGAAAATTTAACCAAAAGTGAACTATACAAATTAGTGATTTTTTCTAATTTTATATGGTATATTTTGACACGTGCATTATTTACAGAAGAAATCGTTGTTATATGTATTATGCATGTGTCAAAATATACAAAACAAGAAGAAATTTATTGTAAATTCACAGAAAAAATGATTTAAGAAACTACTGAACTTTGTTTTAAGGAAATATTTTTTACAAAGTAATTGTTTTATATTACAACATGCATTTTATTATATAAATTTGGATCCAAAAATTAATAATTAATGAATTTATTCTATGTTTTAAATCTAACGATATAAAGTTTTACAATATTTTTATATATTTTAAACTATAGCTCTTTAATATTTATATTTACCACAAAATATTTATCTTTATTAACAATCTTAACATAAAAAAGATTGTAAAAAATTATTTTTATTTATCATATTATATAAGTTAGATTTCAAAAAATTAATGATCAAAAAGATTATTCGAAATATCAAATCTGACGACCTAAAATTTTGTAATTGTTTTATACATTTTAAATTGCAGTTTTTAAATATTTTATACTTATCACAAAAGTTTTCTTTATTCACAACTTTAACATAAAAATTTGTAAATATTGTTTTTTTTATAATTATAAAATCTTATATATAAAATAAGGTTTCAAAAGTTAGAAATCAACAAGATTATCGTGTCAAATCCAACTATCTAACATTTTGCATTATTTTCATATATTTCTTCTTAAATATTTATATTTACAACAAAAAATTTATCATTATTTACAATTCTAACCTAAAAAAGATTGTAAGCAATTATTTTTATTTATCTTATTATATAGTGTTGGGTTTCAAAAAAATTAATAATCAATGAAATTATTCCACGTGTCAATTCGAACGATCTAAAATTCTATAGTATTTTTATATATTCTAAAATATAGTTCTTCTTAAATATTTAAGTTTACCATAAAATATTTATTTGTATTCATAATCCTAACATAAAAAATATTGTAAATACTTATTTTTATTTATCTTATTATATAAATTGAGTTTCAAAAAGTTAGTAATCAATGAGATTATTCCACGTGTTAAATCAAATATCTAATATTGTATAGTATTTTTATATATTTTAAAATATAGTTCTTTTTAGATATTTATATTTACCCCAAAATATTTATCTCTATTCACAATGCTAATGTCAAATCCAAAGATCCATAATTTGATAATACCTTTGTATATTTTAAATTATCATTTTTTAATAATCACATTATTTAAAGTTGGGTTTCAAACAAGCCACGAGTTCATATCTAATTATATATAATGGAACCATATAAAAAACTCAAAAAGTAATAAAATGCAGAAACTAAAATACCGTAAATAAATGACTGCATAAACCATTCGTGACTTGACTTGTTCTTTTGGTTACTGTGAAGATCACTGACAAAATTTATTACTTTTTATAGTATGGCTATGAACTCAGAGACCAACGAGAAGGTAGCAATAAAGAAAATATTGCATGCTTTTGATAACATTATCGATGCAAAGAGAACTCTTCGTGAAATCAAGCTTCTTCGTCACTTGAATCATGAAAACGTTCGTTTCACTTCATCACTATTTTTTGTTTTGTTTCATTTATGATCAAAAGCTAATTAGGTGATACCATTTTTAATAGATTGTTGGAATCAGAGACGTAATATTACCTCCTCATAGACATTTATTTGAAGATGTTTACATTGCATATGAATTGATGGACACTGACCTTTCTGAAGTTGTGAGATCATCAGATCAAGAACTAACCAATGATCATTGCCAGGTTTGTGTTTTGGAATTGTTTAAGATCATTTGATTAGTGAGCTTGATAATATTCAGATTCTTTTTGTTTTGGCAGTTTTTCTTGTACCAAATCTTGCGTGGATTAAAGTACATTCATTCAGCGAATGTGCTACATAGAGATTTAAAGCCAAGCAATATTCTGGTGAATGGAGACTGTGAGTTAAAGATCTGTGATTTTGGGCTTGCTCGTGCCACTTCTGAGAATCATTCAATGACTGAGTATGTTGTCACAAGATGGTACCGTGCACCAGAGCTTCTGTTAAACTCTTCTGATTATACAGCAGCAATAGATGTTTGGTCTGTTGGTTGTATTTTCATGGAAATGATGATTCGTGAACCTCTCTTTCCTGGTAAAGATCAAGTTCATCAGCTTCATTTGCTTCTCGAGGTAGTAAAGTCAAACCCTTTCCTCTGTCAACAACTTGTTTGGCTAGCTTAAGTAGATTCTTGGTGTTTGTTTCTGCAGCTCATAGGCACTCCATCAGAAAAAGAGCTTGGATCGTTGAATGAAAATGCTAAGCGATACTTACGTTACCTTCCTCCACTTCCTCGTCAATCTTTCTCAGAGAAATTCCCAAATGTGCCTCCTTTAGCTATAGACTTGATGGAGAGGATGTTAACATTTGACGCTAGACAGAGAATCTCAGGTCAGTTTCTGTCTCTTTAAGTATAGCCACTTTTGCAGTTTCAATTAGTTTCTTATTATCATTTTGTGCAGTTAAAGAAGCACTTGAGCATCCATACCTTAGCTCGGTTCACGAAATTACCGACGAACCAGAGTGCACAGAGCCCTTTGCATTCGATTTAGAGGACCATCCACTCACAACAGAGCAGGTTAAGGAGTTGATATACTGTGAAGCCCTAGCTTTCAATCCTGAATGCCAGCAATAGTTAAAACGAACAATCTTTGATTGTTCCTCTGTTTTCATTTCTCTTAGTTTTTCATCTCTCGGGACATTTTGATGTGCTAAGATTTTATGTGGACATTATTGCAACTCTCAATCCAACAAATAATGATACATGAGTTATTGTCAAAAATATAACATTGCAACAAGGAAGAAAGCAATTATATCCTAATAATTTGAGTATTTTGATTGATGACAATCTGAGTCTTTGTAGTTTTGCTTGTGGATCACTTCTTCAGATTACCAAAGAATTTAGAGAGTGCCACCGGGCCATCGGTTTCATCTTTACTTTTGCTAGAGTGTTTGTCTCTTCTAGACTTGTGCTTCTTCTCCTTCTTTGATCTCTTAGAACTTGATCTTGATCTTCTAGATTCATCTTCATTGCTACTAGATGACGACTCTGAGGAAGAATAATGCTGCAAAGCCATAACACAATCCAACATGGCTGATGTTAAGAGAAGCTACAAAACAAAAGATTACCTGTTTTAAGCTATTAAAAAATTTACAAGCACCTTTCTCTTTTTGCTTTTCTTCTTCTTTGAATCTCTATCTTTCTTATCTGTGAGGTAATAGAACCATGGAAAACCAATTAACAACTTCCTCGTAAAGAAGGTTTACATATAACTTGATCATATTTTACCTTTCCGGGACTTATCACTAGAATAGTTCCTTCCCTTGGAGAGTTTCAACGACCTTTCTGCATCCAGCTGAGCTCTATACTCACGCATCAGTTTATCGGTATCTGCTTCAAGTTCACCCTTTTTCATTTCTTCTTCCTAAACATGTCATGTACAAAAAGTATAATGTTCCATAATCACAATACAGAGAAGCCGCAAAAGATAAGAAACTGATATAGCAGATAATGAAAACATTAAAAAAATGAGCTTGGCCAATGGGTTATACAAAAGATGCTCGACTTACAACAAAAATCCCGAGATAGAGAGATATGTAATGTGGACGGAAGAAACTCTATTTTTTTGTATGAAACACAAAGACAGTGAGTATTATGGCTGAAGATGAATAAGTAACAGAGGGAAATGATTTCTTGGATGAAAGCTTCTGAATTGACGACAATAATATAGAACTTTTTATCGCTTAACCATCAATGGCCAGTTTAATTTCTACGGCACTATACTAAGGACCAACATTCCATACAACATTCAGCAGATCTTAACCTTTGTCACTATGGAAAGTCTTAAACGACATAAAAGCTAACCTTTTGCTTCTGCTTATATTCTTCCCATGTGATTGTGTGTGTAGTCTTGAGGCTAGCCAAACGAGCCGCATGCCACTCTGGTGTATGAAATGAACCATCCACCTGAGACAATCCTCATCAGAAATGTTCCGGTACCAATACAAAATATAATCATCAAGACCAACAAAGAAAACAAAACTTGACAGAGAAAGAAGCAAATTGCTTCATATCAAAGTTTGACTTCTCCAAAATGCTTCTTGTGTTCACAGATTATGAGAGCAATAAGATTCTTATTAACTTTGATGCTACATTCTACGAAATAGTTACATGTTTACATGAACATAACTTGGTATTGTCAAAAAGCCCTAACAGGTTAGACACAAGTTCTTCCCCAAAAACTGGGACCTCTAAGAGATCTGCAAGCAAAACCTAAAAGGTAAATTACGCAACTAGATAATCATGTGAATGGCTACTTAGTAATCAATCAATCAACTGGATATCTTGAGACGCAAATCATTAAGAATTGCAATGAAGAAACCAGTATGAAAGGGTACAAACCATTCCGTCTTCAACCTCCTCGGCTGCGCTGAGCTAGAGCCAACCCTAGATCTCTGCATAGCCTTGTAAGCTTGATTCTTCCCCATAGCTGATAGAATCAAAAATTTACCCAGAGAGAAAAAGTTCACAAATTTCTTTCAGGAGCAAGACAACTAAAGATTGAAGAGGAAGAAGCTGTGGCCTGTGAGGAATTTGATTTTTGTTGTTAGGGTTTGGGATTAACGGTCCAAAGGAGATAATTTAGGGATCTGTAGAGAAAGCGAGCGAGATAAAGAGAGAGAAGCGAAGAGAAGAGAAGAGAACTGTGAGGTCGAACCGAAACGTATCGGAGATTTTAATTTGATCCCAATTATACAATTAAATTTATGAAAGGACCAGTTTTTTATTTTATTAATTTTTAGTTATATAGTTTTGGAAATAATAATAAAACCTTTAAGGACCGATTCATTATTTCTTCGCTCTCTCTCTGTGAAAACCGAAATAGAGGTTTCGTCGACTCGAGTAGGTCAGGTAAAAGTTTCATCTTTGATCCTTGAATCCATTTAAAAGTTTCAATTTTTCACTACGCTTTCAATCGATTCGACTGAGAGTTTAGGTTTTTGGATTCGGAGTCTTTAGTTAGTAAGGTGAAGAGCTACGAATTTTACGCTTTTAATAGGTTACGTCTGAGTATTTTCTTTTCAGTTTAAGTATGCGTGAGTTTATAGGTTTTTGCTTACTCTTGATGAAGAAGGGTTTGTTCTGGATTGTTTGTGGTCGTTGTAGGAAATTTTAGAGCGATTTAACTGATTTTGAGATCCCAGTTGTTATTTGCAGTTGCACAAGATATCTTGGGCGAGCAAATAAGATGAGTGGAGTTGGAGAGAAAGCTTCTGGAACGACAAAGACTCCAGCAGATTTCCTGAAATCGATTCGTGGAAGACCTGTTGTTGTGAAGCTAAATTCTGGTGTTGATTATCGAGGTGAGTCTCTTTCTATCTCTAGATATCTTCTTTCATTCTTCATACTCTTATTTGTTGTTTTGTTGCTATTATTATAGCTCTGGTTTTGTTGTTGACTGTCCAGCTTTTGCAATTTCTCACTTTAGTCTAAGAGTTTTGACGTAGGACTGGCTCCTTTGGCCATGTTAATGCAACCAAATAGTTGATTTGTAATTCATTTGAAGTTAAATTATCTAACTTTCAACTAATTCCCTAAAAATAACATTGTCAAAATGAGAACTACAAAGCTTTTCTTACATTTTCTGTGGATTTCTTTTGAACAATTTTCAATGCTATCCTTCAATCTTTTCTACCTGCAACATGACTAAAATAGTTGACAAGGAGATTTATGAGCTTGGTTTTTTGGTTGAACTGTACTAATTGGAGACTCTGGATCCATGCGTTGTGGTTTCAGGGTATGGCTTAACATATACAAGTCAGTTTGTCTCATGACATATAAGAGAAATTACTGATTACATTTTATCACGACTTATTTCTCTTGTAGGTCATGTCAGTTTTTAGAAGCCTAATAATAAGTTCTTGATCAGATATCTGACGACTCTTTTAAATCTTATACACAGGCATTCTTGCTTGTCTTGATGGGTATATGAACATAGCAATGGAGCAGACGGAGGAGTATGTAAATGGGCAGCTCAAGAACAAATACGGTGACGCCTTCATCCGTGGAAACAACGGTAATTATGATCTCTCACATCCATCCTTTTCCCCTCAATTGTACATCCTTTTTAAAGTAAACAAAAGTTTGTGTTTTCGTGTGATGCAGTTCTTTACATCAGTACAGTAAAGAGGACTGTTGCGGACGGAGCCTGAGCCCATCCTGATGCATCATCATCAACACCATGAATGGTTATGTTTATCTTTTTAGATCTCAAACTAAAAGAGCTTCATCTAGTTGACATTTACCAAGAATGTTATCATATTTTCTTCAATAGATTTTCCGGTTAAAGACATCAACTTATTATTGTTCATTTATGATATTGCTCCATTTGGTTTGACTAATTAGAAATTACAGACTCCTGGTAGAGAAGAAAAATTACTAACCAGTGACTTGACTCAATCATACAAACAAACAAAATCGATTGTAGCTGACAAATGTCAAACTCGTAAGCCAGTCAATTATCTGATTATCAGATTTGTCATAGCCATCTACATGTGAATCAAAAAGTTTTCTAATAGACGTAAATGTGGTTTTATTGTTAAAGAATTTATCCTGTTTTCACGTAACTAGCCAAAGGCCTCATCATTCGCTATTGGCCGCTTGCATATGTAAGTGTTTGTCTAAGAAGCAAAACCTGAAGTATAGTTTCTCTCAATAAAGCTATCTTCACCATAACTAAAGAATTCTAATGTCTTGTCTAGCCTTTAATCAGGTTTAATTTGATTCTTCTTCTGTTGCATTTTCTTCTGGCTTACTTCCCAGTCTTCCTAACCTTACAATGTCTTCCACCATAATTCTTCCCTCTGTTGCAAAACAATAATAAATAAAAAAGATCAACTAACAGATTAGCTTCAAAGAGATTAGAGGTGAGGAAGGAGAGGATCGCTCCGTTCTTTACCTTTATCTTTGGAGAGACTACTGATTAGTTGTTGAAGGCCTTCCTTAGCGAGTGTGTCTTTAAGGTACATTGCAGCAGCTGCTACCTCATCAGCTGTGACCTTTCCGTCTCGATCCCTGCATGCATTCAAATAAATTTTAGAATCTTAGACTCAGAAACCGAACACACACAAAAAATGGAGGATATGTCTATGTATACCTGTCGAGAAGCTGCCAGCCTTTGCCAATTTTAATATCTACATCATCAATTTCCTTCTCGAGGTTATGTATCAAACCATCAACCTTTTAAAAACATGCCTGGAGAGTTAGCTCTTATACAAATTTCACGGGACTTTGATATTCTTTAACAACGATTTGAAGTCCTTATACCTTTTCCATTAGTGCAGAGGAAACTTCGTCTGCTTCTGCAACTTCCTCAGACTGGTCACTATCTTCTCTAGCCGCTTTGTATGCCTTCACTGCAGCTTTTTCACCATCCACATCTTCTCTCTCGACCATCGTGTTATAGAACTCCATCTGGAGAAACAAAAAAAATGTCTTTTCAATCTAGGGGACAAAATGCTGATAAGCCAAGTACTTATCGAATGAGTTAATGCATAGTTGACAGATGTACCTCTTTCTTGACCAATCTCAGAAATTCTTCGCGCTCTCTGCACACCGACTGTTTATATCAAAACAAACAGAGTCTCAAATAGGTATCACATTAAAGTACACTGCATATTCATTGTTGACAACCGTGAAGTCCTTTCTTTTCTTACAGAAGCGGAAGCCAAAATGCCCAATGCACGGCTAAGTTTGCAAAGATCATCTTGCTGTTCAAGAACTCTAGCTCTGGCCTGTTCTTGTGCTTCACTGGCCGTTGGAATGGTCATCTCTTGCAGCGCCTTATCCTCTTCACCACCTTTAGTATCCTTAATCCTTGTAAGCTCTTCTTCTTCTTTCTCTTCTTCTTCCTACATACATATATTAATATACAAAAGGTTATGAAATATAGAAACTTGGAGTTCCCTAACTTCCTCATGAGCATAATACAAAACAATCAAGTGAGTTGTGACCATACCTTGATCAGTTCTTCTTGCATCTCAAGATACTCTAGTTTCCTTCTTCGCTCAGAAACGGAGTCTTCAGATGGCAGAGAAGTAATACCAACGGTATCCACAACCTCGTCCGGAAGAGAAGAAAGAGTAGCTCGGACAGCATCCTCCCCTTTAACTCTTCCAGAAACCGTGAATGCCCTGAATAATAACTCGTATTACAAAATATTTTCACAAGAAAACTGATGGAGGATGAGATAATGAAAAAAAAATTGGAATCTACCTAGAGAGGATCAATAACGACGAGGGCACAGAATGATTAAGTGACAAATCCATCCAATCGCGAAGCTGCAAGATTTTTTTGAAACTAAAACATTAAGGGCAGTAACATTATCGATTCCAGTAGAGTTTAATACAGAAAATGACAAAAATTAGTTTTGAAATTAATTTACAAAGAAACGAGAATCATTGAAGTGAAAAAGAGAAACCTGTTGTCTCATCTCTTCAACTGAAACCAGACCAAGCATTCCCCGTTCTCTGCAATCTTCACGTAGTTCAGCTTCTGAAAGGGAATCTACACCCTCAGCTCTAATCAGTTTATCATCTTCCTTAATGCTGCAATTAGAAGGAGTAAAAGTTAAACATCAAAGCGAAGTAACAAGTCTAATAACAATGAGACGAGGAAGCATCTTACCTCCTCAGTCTTTTTCTGAGCATATATCGCAGATAAGCATCTGTTCCATATGGGATAATACCCATATATTTACACATACTAACCAAGCGAGGCCTATAATAGGAAAAGAAAAAACAAAGAGGTCGTTACTGTCAGAGCATGTACTTTTAGGACCACAATACATCGCTGAGATTCAACAAAAAAAGGAGCAACAAACCGGCTAATATTATCCAAAGTAAGCTCATCATTGAAAAGCTTTGCAAAGCCCAAAAGCTCATCGTTATGGACTACTTGACCTCTTCGAACCTGCAAGGCAGGATTGCAAGAACAGGGAAACGAAATTTATATTCAAAATTAGAAAGACAGAGAAGTATCTGAGCCAACACAAAATCCATGACTACTTACCTTGTCTAGAAAATCATCCAGGTCTTCCGCAGTCTTTTTTGCTTCTCCAGTTCTTGCATGCTTAACTTCCTTAGCCATCTCTTTGGCCGTTTCCTGAAGAAACTTGGCATATTCTATCCTTGCAAGTAATTTCCTTTTCAATGCTTCCTGAGAAAACTTGGCATATTAACAAAAGAAAAACGTGGAAAAAAAGAGACCCAGAAGGCACAAAGGCAATAAACGCACATGTAAACCTTACACTCCATTGAAACATACCTCTTCTTTCATCTTGTCCTGGAAAGTTGACGGTAACATATTAGGGAAGAGCTTCAAGAAAACTGGCAACAGAAATTCCATGAAGGGCACGAGGATGAACACTGCAAATGGCACTAATCTAAAGATATCAGCTGTTGTTCGAGTTAGCTGTTGCCTTTCTCTCCTGGAGAGACTCTTTCCACCAGCCAACTTGAGGAGCAATCTTGAACTGATTCTAGTGTCTGCCCAGAGTAATTTGGTCCCCAGCCAATAATGCTTCATTGTTGATATAAACTCCTGTTTCCAGTGAGTGAGCTTGTTCGCCCAATCCGCCCTGAAGAAAATAGCACACTATAATAAGTATGCATAAGCCTGGCGATTAAGAAACACACAATGTCAAGAGAAAGCTAAACCTGCTCATGGAGGCAACCGCTCTTAAAGCAGGACCTATCCTAAGAAGAAATGCCCATGTCCTTTGAAATATCGACCGAGCAACCTTGTTGGATTCTTGAAGACGTTTAGCTTTCGCCATTGCTTTAAGACTGCTCAGACTTATAACAGCTTGATCACATTCCTCAGGAGAAGCTTCTTTCCTATTTTTAGCAACCCCATCATCTTTTTTATCCTCTTCTTCCGGTTGCTTAGCTGCAACTGTAGTAGCATTACGAAAAGAAATGCCCATATATCTCATCCCCAGAGAAGGAGCAATTTCTGAACTTCCACAACTCGAGGAGTCAAAACCAGGGAATCTACGGTCAACATATCCAATTCTAAAAGGCAATAGAAGACCATCTCTTCCAGTAAAAGACTTGTGTTCGGCTACACGCTTAGAATCCACGGGAGAACGGTTGATGGCAGAGTGATAAGCACATGAATCAACAGTCTGAGCAGAGTTTCCAATTGACTGAAAGCTCTGAATCGGACGGGCATACACATTCCAGTAATCAGAAATGATATTCTTCCTCCTAATGATCGCTCTTGACGCCATTTCTTAATACCCTTGTTTTCAAAAGATGAATCACCTGGAAATCTCCCAGAAGAGAACAGTCCTTAATTTGATACATGGAAAGAGGAAAAGAATTAATAAATCAAAAACTACGAGATTGAAAAAAAAAAATCGAAGTATGAAACTTCAGCGAACCCATTACTATGTATCTGAACCGAATGAAACCCAAACGATCAATCGAAATCGGCATAAGAAAAAGCACAATCCTAACTCACAAAATTTCTCAAAAGATGATAATCGTAATGAACGACGCAAGATATTGAAATGCAATTTATGAGTAAATCGAAGAATATATTGGGAACAAAAAGAAAGAGACGACAAAGTATAACTTACAGCGGACTAAAATTCCCGTATAGACGGGAAATCTGAAGATGAGGACCACTCGTTACCGGAGAAAATGAATCACCGACCACACCGGAGAAATTTGAGAGGTTTTAGGGTTTTAGATTTATTATTGCATTTGACGACGAAATAATTAAAAAACAGTTTGCTTACACCTGTAGGAATAATTCTACACCGTTGGATCATATTTGGGTATACGTGGACGAGTCTCAGATCAGAAGTAATGCTTGAACTCCAAGACGATGATGGACATAAATAATAGGGGATGGCCGCCTGATCTTCGGATACAATTGAAGTTGGTGGCTGTAGGGAATTGGTGAAGGTAGGAGTTTAGAGAAGAGTGTTGTAACGGTGGTGGGGAAGATGTGATGGTGGTTGATCAGGGGATAAGAGAGGTACATCTGTTATGCTTATGGAAGCTATGGAATCAAGAATGAGCAGGAAGAAGAAGAACCAAGAAGAGTAAAGCTTGAAAAATAATCTCCTTCTTATTAGTTCATAATCGTCTTAATCAACAGACTTATATACAAAACAATGTAAAACAATGTATCATAACCGAATATGTTACAAGAAATAAACCGATATTAAACCGGCATAACCAATATTAAACCAGCATATCCAATATCCCCCCTCAAGATGGCAAGTATAATGAAGTCAGTGACATCTTGGCGATCATATTTTTGAATGGTGCTGGAAACAAAGCTTTAGTGAAGACATCCGCTAACTGATTAACCGACTTAACATGAAGAACTTTGATCATTCCTCTTTGTATTTTCTCTCTAACTATGTGGCAGTCTCTTTCTAAGTGCTTTGTTCTCTCATGAAAAACAGGGTTGTTAGCAATGTGAATTGCAGCAGCTGAGTCACAGTAGAAAGCCACTGGTTTTGATTGATGAACTTGTAATTCTGCCAACAAATTGATTAACCACTGTACCTCTCGGACTCCAAATCCCATGGCCCTATATTCGGATTCTGCTGATGACATAGAGATGGTTGCTTGTTTCTTTGATTTCCAAGAGATCAAAGCTGTGCCAAGGAACATGCAAAACCCTGATGTGGACCTTCTTGTGTCTGGACATGATCCCCAGTCTGCATCAGTGAAAGATTTAAGAGTAAGATCACTCTTTGCAGAGTAGAAAAGTCCTAGGCCTATCGTTCCTTTCAGATACTGCATGACTTTGTTGGCTACTTTGAGGTGTGAAGGTTTCGGATTGCTAGTGAGCTGACAGAGCTTGTTAACAGCAAATGTAATATTTGGTCTTGTTATTGTCAGGTACATCATCTTCCCAACCAGTCTCCTATACATATCTGGTTCACTCAAGGTTTCTTCTTCACTGTGCAAACTCAGTCTTTGACTTGGATCCATAGGTATCGTTGATGGTTTGCAACTCAGCATTCCTGCTTCATCTAATAGTTCTAATGTATATCTTCTTTGACATACTGAAATTCCCGACTGTGACCTTGCAATTTCGAGACCCAAAAAATATTTCAAAGGCCCCAGATTTCGCAGCTTGAAAGCTGCTTCCAGACTCTTAGTTAATAGCTCAGTTTGAACAATGTCATCTGATGTTATTATTACATCATCAACATAAACTAAAACTGCCATGTATTTCCCTGACTTGCTTATAGTGAACAAAGTATGATCAGTATAAGATTTCTGAAATCCCAAAGCTTCTAAGGTTTCACTAAATTTCAGAAACCATTGTCGTAAGGCCTGTTTCAGCCCATATATCGACTTATGCAACTTACACACTGGATTAAATGGGAGAGTAGTCCCTTCTTTTGCTGTGTACCCCGGTGGAAGGTTCATATAAATCTCTTCTTCCAGCGTGCCATTCAAGAAAGCATTTGATATGTCAATCTGGTTCAATTTCCATCCTTTAGCTGCAGCAACTGACAGTAGGGTCTTGACAGTGGTCATTTTAGCCATTGGTGAGAAGGTATCAATGAAATCTATACCCTCTTGTTGTGTGTATCCCTTGGCCACTAGTCTGGCTTTGTACCTTTCCAGACTCCCATCTGCATTCAATTTTGTTTTGTAAATCCATCTACACCCTATGGCCCTTTTTCCTTCAGGAAGTGAGCATATACTCCACGTGTTTGTCTTCTGCAGAGCGTTCAACTCCTCATTCATTGCTATTATCCATTCATCAGATCTTTTAGCTTGGGAAAATGAAGAAGGTTCCCCAAGTATGTTCACAGCATTGATGTAAGCTCTATATTCCTCGGATAAATGAGCATATGACATGTAATTTATAAGAGGAAAGGGAATGGAGGTTGTGTTATTATTGCAGTAATAATCTTGAAGGTAAGCTGGTGGCTTTGTCACTCGTTTCTCTGTCTTTGAAATCGTTTTCACATCTTGTGTATCATTGGTCGAATCAGTGTTCATCTCAGCTGAATATGTGCTTGGTTTAGAAGTATTTTTGCTTCTCTCAGTATCACTTGTTCTGTTTGTGACACTACTTGTCTCATCTCTGTCTAGATCTAACTGTTCTCGTCCACTTTCTAAGTCACTGTCATCTTCACAATTGACAACATTCCTGTCACAGGCAAAATGTCTTTCTATGTTTGGCTTCATCAATTTATCAAAATCTGCTGTTGCTTCCTTGTTTACTCTGAATGGAAATATGTCTTCAAAGAATGTTATGTTGCGAGAAATAGCAACTTCATTTGTTTCTAAGTTCAGAGTCTTATATCCTCTATATCCCAGAGGATAACCAAGGAACACACTTGGTACTGCTCTTGGTTGAAATTTATGTCTTCCTTTTGAAGATGTTGATCGATAACATAAACATCCGAATACCCTCATATCTAGATAGTGGGGTAACTTCGAGGTTAACACTTGGAAAGGAGACTTCTCATTCAGTAAGGGAGCAGGCATTCGATTTATTAAGAACACTGCCGTCAATACACAGTCCCCCCAATACTCCAGAGGCATTTGACTCTGAAACATCAAAGATCTTGACACATTTAGTATGTGTTGATGTTTTCTTTCGACCACTGAGTTCTGTTCCGGTGTCTCAGGACAAGAGTGGTAAGCCATGATTCCTTTAGACTTGTATAATGATTCAAACTTTAGCTCAGGTGCATTATCAGAACGTACTCCTTTTACTTTGGCTTTGTATTGAGTTTCTACAAGTCTTATGAAATCTGGGAAAATGGATAAGACGTCTGCCTTAGTTCTTAATAGATAAATCCAGGTCATCCTAGTATGATCATCGACTATGGTGAGGAAGTATCTATACCCTTCATTTGTTGTGACTGAGAATGGTCCCCAAGTGTCTATATGCAACAATTCAAAAGCTGCTGAACAAACATTGTTGTGTGAGACAAATGGCAGCTTCTTTTGTTTGGAAAGTGGACAAATTTTGCAATGAAAACTTTCTTTATTTGAGTTCTGCAATCCGAGTACATTCTTCAACAAATATAGCCTTGACACAGAGGGGTGGCCTAACCTATGATGCCAAAGATTCCTATCAACTAAAGCATTTACAGAAGTGTTGACAAAAACTTCATCTTTCCACAATGATGCCATTACTCCTTCAATTTGATCTCTAGACAGGGTCTTCGTTTGATTTGCAACAATCCCAGGTTCTGCATTTCCTGAACTTGTGAGAACTTGTTGAGTATTTGATGGTCTTTTCTGTTTGTGTTTGAAACCTGGTGGGTACCCATGTATCTTGTAGCACTTGTCCACCATATGACCTGTGTAACCACAGTGTGAGCAAACAGGCCTTTGAGCTTTCTGCCCTGCATAACTAGCATTGATTTGAGCTGTTGTGTCATCTGTTATTTTGCTAACTTGAAAGACAGAAGATGGGTAAGTATTCTGTATGTTTCTTTGACTGTAGTCTTGATCCAGAAGATTGTAGACCTCTGCAAGATTTGGTATACTTTTCTTCATGATTATCTGTCCACGAGCAATAGAATACGACTCATTCAATCCTGCCAAGAACTTGATTATCTTGTTGTTTTATGTCCTGCTTGTAGTCCCTTTGCAACATTGACAATATCCGCAGGTTTTGACATTGTCAGAAGCTTCCAAATCATCCCATAATGTTTTCAATTTCGTGTAGTAAGTCGACAGATTCAGAACACCTTGTTGCAGTGAAGCAATCTGCTGTGCTATTTGATATGAACGGGGGAGACTAGTGATATGGAAGCGACTTAGTAGATCATTCCATATCTCCGATGCTTCTCCAAACCTCAGTATACTTCCATAAATTTCTTTATTTACCGAGTTCAAGATCCAAGATTTCACCATGGAGTTACATCGATTCCAGATTCTGTGATGTGGGTGCCATATTTCTGGTTTTGGCAAAGATCCATCCACGAACACTAACTTGTTCTTAGCTTCAAGAGCTATCGTGATGGCAAGGTTCCAAGTATTATAATTCGTTCCAGAAAGTACCTCCGATATGAGTGAGATTCCCGGATTATCTCCACTAGAAAGATAATACGGTGAGTATTGAATTCCATCGAAGTCTAAATCCTCTTTGAGATTGCTTTGGAAGATCGATTTCGGCTTTCCCATTGTCGAGTTTTGAGCATTCTCGAGAGGTGGCATACTTCTTTCTGAAGAATCGGAATGTAATTTCTTCATTGCATGTTTCGATTTCGCCGATCCTACCCCATGAAGAGTTTTCTTCCCAAATTTCTTTACAGTCACCATGATTACAATCTTCAAATGGCGGAATGACCAAGAAGATCCTAAGACGCAGAGATCAATTTGAGAAGAAAAGGAAGTCGTGATCGGAGTTTTGAAGTTTAAACTTCAGTGCTCGGATACCATGTTATGCTTATGGAAGCTATGGAATCAAGAATGAGCAGGAAGAAGAAGAAGAAGAAGAACCAAGAAGAGTAAAGCTTGAAAAATAATCTCCTTCTCATTAGTTCATAATCGTCTTAATCAACAGACTTATATACAAAACAATGTAAAACAATGTATCATAACCGAATCTGTTACAAGAAATAAACCGATATTAAACCGGCATAACCGATATTAAACCAGCATATCCAATAACATCATATCCTGTACTGGCCAAATAACTTTTTCATGGTACGTTTTGAGACAAAATGAAGATTATTTGGAAGCTTTAACGGCTGGTCCGTGGAAGATATTATGGAGTTACTTACTTTTTAAGGCATGAGATTCAGATTTTGATCCGCTTACGTTTAATATTACTACCACTCTCGTTTGGGTTCATGTGCTACAACTCTCGGTGCACTTCTATCACTCAGCAATGGTCATGACAATAGATTGAGGTTTGGGAGATCCAGTTAAGGTTGATGGGATGACTAGAAACATGGATCGAGTTAGAGTTGTGAGTGTGTGTATTGAAGTTGATCTCGTTAAGCCTTTGATATATTGCAAATAGGATTGATATTTTGTCGAGTATGAAGGTCTTTCGACGATTTGCGCACATTGTGGTATCTATGGTCATGTGGTTGGTGCATGTCAGAGGAGAAGTCAAGTGCCTTCAGCCTTAGCAAGCCTAGCTACCAATGTATTAACGGTTGTCCGTAAGTTTGCTTGCCGATGAGATTTACCAGCCAATCACATCACAATTACGACAAGGGCTTCAATGTGGGTTAGGAAAGAAAGCTCCTAGTGGCACAGAGAAGAGTAAGGAAGTTGTTAATGTGGTTGATGCCAATAGAGTTGATACTTTACAGACTGACAAGTAGATGGCGAGTCTAGTAAAGTATGTGAGGAACGTGAGAAGAATAAGGAGAATGTCTTTGTTGATTTAGTACCTTTACGATGTAAGAAAAATGATAGCAAGGGTCTAGTTGAAGGAAGTTTGTCAAAAACTCAAGGTGGATCGGTAGATAGACAAAATGTGTGAAGGGTCTTAGGTCCTTGGAATAATGATAATAAAGTTCATAGTAAGAAGACTGGTAGTAAGCACGCCTGTGGACATATTTTTGGACCAAAGTAAAAAAGCAAAGAATTCAATTAATTGCAAACAACAATCAACTAGATCACTTTGAAATACGATTTATTAAGCAATATTCTTTTCTTACAAAAGAATTATTCTTGTTATTCTTGTTGGAATTATTCTACTCGAGAGACCAACCTAATCGATAACCTAGGCTCAATTCACTAATCTCTCTTAAACTTCTCCCTAAGTTCTTAGAGAATTAGGTTTACAATTAACCTCTCTATTTATAGGCACAAGAGACAAACCCTCTTGCCCAAAAATCTCTCCAACGATTTCCTTATCACTAAGAAGATATTTTCTTTTTTCTTCTCTTGATAAGGTCTTCCAAATATCACAAAGAAGATATTTTCCTTTTTTTCTCTTGATAAGATCTTCCAAATATTCTCTAACAAACTCATCCTCTCTCACACATCTTCAATTTCTCCTTTTTTGGCTTGATGTGCATCTCCAGCAATCACGTTCATGTTCTCCATTTCTAACATTCAGGTTCTTGTTCTGTAATCACGTTCTTGTTATAAATCAGCTTCCTGATCTGAATCAGCTTCCTTATATGCACGTTCTTCTTGCTACAATGCTCCCCCTCGAATGTCTCTCCCCCATAATGAGACATCTTGATCCATCTAGAGTCAATCTCTCATCTCCCCCTGCTTGAGTGCACATTGAGACAAAAACAAACAAGTGTCTGTCTAATCGCTAGGATTGACCAATTAGCATACTAAGATACATAAGCACAATTGAGAATCAGAGTAACCACACGCCAATTCTATCACAACTGAGTTTAAACATAAATTCGTTTTTCAACAGACATTTGATCATCTAGCAGACTCCTGAGTGACCCAGCATTACAATCAACCATGTGAACAATTCCATTTAGCTTTTCATAAAATCAGTTTAAGATACAAAAAATACCTTTTGCTGAGATTGATCATCCACAGAGAACCCATATTCCTTGAAGCACAACACACACTCTACTCTTTGAGACGTACGATCAGAATCAAGATTTTGGTGGCTAGACTTTCACACTGTCATGCCTTTATCACAAGCATTTTTCAAAGCATTGAGAATATCAAACGGATCAGGCAGCTGAAATTTCTTTTGGAGAGTCATATATTGTAACATATTCATACTTAGATGATGTAGGTATCCTTCTTGATCACATGACTGTTGCAACATCACAAGTACGGTATAATTACTTTGTTACAAGTTAATGTGCCCTTCTTGATCATGTGTTTTGTCAGATCAAGAAGGGCACATTAACTTAATATGTCTAGTTTGAGACTCAAATATCCCGGTCATAGTAGTAGGGGATTTTAATATTATTACTAGATTGGATGAGATGACGGGTGGTAATGGCCAATTATCACAAGACTCACTTGCATTTTGTGATTGGATAAACAGAGTCTCGCTTATTGATATGGGGTTTAGAGAAAACAAATACATGAGCCATGTAATTTTGTGGCTAAGTGTTTGGATTGAGTGTTTGCTATTTTGAGACTCGACTTCTTGGTAAGAGGCTTTGGTAGCTAACCTCTCTTTCTTGTCTTCAGACCATACTCTACTTTATATTCAACTTTGTCTGGAAGTGGTGTGTGATCCAAAGATGCAACCATTTAGATTCGAGGCAGGATCGTTAAAGCATGATGGCTTTAAAGATTTACTTGCTGCATAGCGGAATTGTTATATTAGCACGCCGTTAGCACTGAAGAACTTGGAGAAGGCTTTAAAGAGATGGAGCAGGGAGGTTTTGGCGATATAAAAACACAGAAATAAAAGAAGTTGATAGAGATAAAGAGCATTCAAAGTCAAATTGAGCAACATCAAACTGACGCGCTAATACTTGTGGAAAAGGAAACAATTCAAGAGCTTTATGTGGTCCTCGAGTAAGAGAAAATGCTTTGGTTTCAGAGATTAAGGATAAATGGATTTCTCTTGGTGATCTGAATACATCATTCTTTCATACATCGACGGTCATACAAAGGCGTAGAAATCGCATTGCAAGCTTGAAAGAAGATAATGGAATAAGGATTTTGGATGCTAAGGAACTTGAGAAGCTTGCAGTGAATTACTATAAGAGACTTTACTTTCTTCATGATGTGGGATCGGACCAAGTATGTTTATCGAGAGATGAGTTTCCTAGGTTTTTGGATAGCGAATCGAGGGTTTTTCAAGAGCCATTTGGTTTCACAGAGGGCGAGAGTGCTACTCGTAGTATGGGAAGATTCAAAGCGCCTGGACCGGATGATTTTCAACCCGTATTTTATCAGAGTAGTTGGGATACTGTTGGGGAATCAGTGTCAAAGTTTTTCATTGACTTCTTTGCATTAGGTGTTTTGTTGGAGGGAGCTAATAATGCCATTGTGGTGTTGATAGCAATATTGATAAAGCCGGAGAAGGTAACTCAATTTCGTCCCATTAGCCTTTGTAATGTGTTGTTCTAGACGATCACATAACAATGATGATGAGATTGAAGCTTATGATGTATGAGGTAGTTTATTTGATGGGTAAGAAACAAGGAAGAAAAAATTGGATGCTCCTGAGTTGAATTTGGAAAATGCATATGATCAAATCTGATGGGACTTTTTGGAGGATACTTTGCGTGCAACATACTTTCCATCGGAGTAGGTTTTTATGGATAATGGCATGTGTTACAAATGTATCTATGAACTTATTATGGAATTGTGAGAAATCTAATTCATTTTCTCTGGTGCATGGGCATCATCAAGGAGACCCGTTATCACCTTATCTGTTTGTTTTGTGTATCGAGAGACTGTGCCATCTTATTGACCAATTGATGGAGGCTAAAGAGTGGAAACCGATCTGCTAGTCTAGAGCAGGGCCTCATCTTTCACATGTGTGTGTTTGCTGGTGATTAGGGGTGGTTATCGCGGGTAAAAGACCCAGGCTTGATCCGAACTCAAAATAAATCCGCCCAAAAAAATTCCAAAATGGAAAAAACCAATAAAACAACCAAGATGAAACCGAAAAGGATATGAGTTTTAAATGGGTACCTAATTATCTTTTTAATATTTAAGTTTGCTTAGGGATTCTAATATAATTTTAAAATTATGTTTAATATTTGTTAGTAGAGAGAAAGTAAGAAAAGAGGAGAGAGAAGAAAAAAGATGAGAGAAAAGAAAAAAAAATGATAGAGAGTAAAAAAGAGTAAAAATGAAGAGTGAGTAAAACAAAGAAAAAAATGAGTAAAAAATGGGTATCCAATTCGTAAACCCGTTAGATACCCATTTTATAGGAATACCCGCCCGTTTAAAATCCATTATTTTTGTATGATTAAAATGGGTGTTTTAACCCATAATATTTTATGGGTTTTGGGTACTCGTTGGGTTTAAACCCATTTTAACATCTCTACTGATGATATCATCTTATTCGCGTAAGCGTCTATAGTGCAAATTGGAGTGATTCGCCGAGTCTTGGATGTGTTTTGTCAATCTTCTGGACAAAAAGTGAGTCTAGAAAGTCCAAAATTTACTTTTCAAAGAATGTGAGTCGTAAGCTATATATGATGATTAGTCAAGAGAGTGGGATTAAGTCCACGAAGGATCTTGGGAAGTATTTGGGTATTCCTGTGTTGCAAAAGCGGATTAGTAAAGATATGTTATGTGGTGTGTTGGAAAGAGTCTCTACACGACTTGCAGGTTGGAAACGTCAAAACTTTAAACTCGCAAGTCGGATTACTTTGACAAAGGCAGTATTGACATCAATACTTCTGCATACAATGAGTATTATCTCTTGACTTGCTTTGACTCTTAATACTCTTGACAAGGAGTTTATTTGAGGTAGTTGTGCCGAAAAAAAGCGACAACATTTACTCTAGTGGAAAACCATTTGTTTACAAAAAAAGAGTATAGGGTTTGGTATTCGCAAGTAAAAAGAAATGAATCATGCCTTAATTGCTATAGTAGGTTGGAGGTTATTACAAGATAAGTACAACCTTTGGTCTCAGCTTTTACGGAGTAAATACAAGGTTACAGAGATACATGATGAGAGTTGGTTTCAGAATTCTGGCTTTGCGTCTTCGACGTGGCGAAGTATATGTATTGGGCTGCAACATGTGATCAAGCCAGGTATGAGATGGGTATTAGGCAATGGGCGTACGGTTAGATTTTGGGAGCATAAATGGTTATCTACCTTTGTGTTGCAAGATCATACAGTACAAGAGATCCCTATAACCGAGAGACGTTTACGGGTGTGTGAGTTATGGAGCAATGGAGTTAGATGAGATATGTCTCGTATAGCTCCATTTGTTTCAGAGGGTATAAAATTGCGTATTCTCTTAGTCGTCGTGGATGAGATCACATAAACTGCAGATTGTATATCTTCGGGAGGGATAGAAGATGGGCGATTTACAGTGAGATCTACGTACTATTTTCTTACGAGGGATACAATGCAGATCTCAACAAATGGTTTCTTTCTTCAAACGAATATGAGGGTCAAAGTACCTAAATGGATTTGGATTTTTATCTTGTTGTGCTCGCATCAAATTATCATGACTGAGGCTGAAAGATTACTGAGACATATGCGTATCTTTTTAAGTGTGCTAGGTATGTAGAGGTGCATTAGAGTCTATTCTTCATGTCCTAAGAGACTACTCGGCTATGCAGGGCATATGGTTATGTTTTGTTCCTACACCTGAGAAAAATCAGTTTTTTCATGATTCGATCCTTGTTTGGTTACACAAGAATTTAGGTACGCCAAATGGTTTTGAGGATACTTAGAACATTACCTTTGCCTTAGCTTGTTGGTTGGGCTGGAAGTGGAGGTGTGGTAATATTTTTGGAGTTCAAGGAAGATGTCGAAATCGAACTCAGTTTCTTACAAATATGAGTTGGGTTGTGATTCATGCCAACTCCGTTCATTCTGGAACCATCAACCAAAATGTGTGGGTTGAGCGGTCTATTTCGTGGTCAATGCCAAACTCCGATTGGTTTAAACTTAATACAGATGGTGCAGTGCGAGGTGTCTGATGTTCCTCATATTTTGTCGGTTTTGAGCTCATTATTACGGTTATATTTGGAGAATTCGTCTATGTTTTATTGAGATTTCAGGTCAAAAACGTTCAGAGTTGGAACCATGCTTGAAGGTGGACTTTGGAGAAATTTGAAGCATTTTCTGGTATTTTCCACGAGAGGAAGGATCGATCGATCAGTGGTTTAACTGAGAATATGCGCACGATCTAAAGAACGACTTGGCTTCTGAGAGATCGACTCATTATCCAACGATTGATCGATCGACACAAGGATCGATCGATCGATGCCCTTCGAAGAAACATAATTTCACGATTTTTCAGTTCTTGTTTTGGACCTATAAATACTCTTTTCCTATTTTATTTTGAGAGGCGTCCTTGGAGTTGTTAAAGAACAAGTTTTACAGAAGTTTAAGAGTTTGTAAGCTAGGAAAAAGATCTCTTCATACTCCTGAATGAATATCCGACATCTGATTGCCTTAGTAATTTGATTTCATTCGCGTTTAAGTTGTTAGTGTTTACTTCTCTTATTTGATTGATATAGCTTGCAATTCGATAGAAAATGAAAGTGTAACCTGGTTCTCTGATGAATTCGACCCCTAAATACTATTACGTTTGTTGTACACTTGCAGTAGAATATATGGTTAAAACTCGTGATATCAGTGCCTCACGACACGCTATGGCAAGGGGAGTTTTTTGTGATGACCATGGAGATTGGGTGGGAGGATTCTCTTTGAGTATTGGTTCGTGTACCACTTCGTTAGCTGAGTTTTAGGGTGTAATATGGGCTACTTCTAGCATGGGATAAGAGAATATCGCGATTAGAAGTGGAAATTGACTCGAAATTGATTATTGGTTATTTGACAATAGGAATAAATAATGAGTACCATCTGTTCTTCCTAGTATGTTTGTGATATGCTAGTTAGTCAGTTTTACTTATCTAGCCAATAAGTTGATTAATTATGCATTTTCTTTACTTTTAGATTATCATATTTTGATTCTTTTTCGGATTGTGTCCAGGGAATCCACTGGATGTTGGAATATTGTGTAGTATTTGCTTGTGATTAACTTTTTGAGTTATTAATAGAGTTGAGAGGTTCTCTTCTGTTTTTCGAGCAAAAAAAGACAAATATTTGCTTATTATAAATTATAAAAATAACCAAACTTCTGATATGAAACAAAAAAGATTATCTTCCGTTTCTACAAAGTGACTAAGCATGAAAATCTGCTTGAGACTGCAAAATATCACTCTTATGTTGTTCTTTGTTTCATAGTTTAAGGCTTGATTGATTCAATATATATCCCTTTCATTTCCTGCAAAAACAAAAGATGAAGATCAATCTTTTAATTTAACTAAACATTGTTATTATTCAGATTACAGAGGATGAAACTTTGTTCTTTTACCAAGGGAACTTAAATGTGTCTTTCCACCAACCCTGCTTAGAACAGTTTACAACTATTTTGTCGAGCCGAATAATAATCTCAGAGAATGTTGGCCTTATACTGATTTCTGGATGCCAACATTCCTCAATCAACCTACAGATGATGGCAATAATTGAGTTGTTAATGTTTAAGAACATCTTGAAAATGTTATGAAGAGATTCACATAACAATGAATGTAGAAAATAATTTTGATGCCAATACTCTCTCAATTCCGGAGGATAACTCTTTGACCTCGTCTTGATTACTGGTCTCTTCGCTTCTATACATATAGTTTCTGCAACTTCTTCAGGTGGTTTAGGTTGGAATAATGAAACTCCCTCAGTCAACTTCACATACAAAACCAAAGATGCAGAGCTTGAGATTGAGAAGTTTAATGGTAACAAGGGAAAGCTTTGTGAGTTACTACCTCATACAAAATGACACCAAACGAATGTACATCGACCCTTTTATCAAAGATTTCGTCTTTGTAAATTTCCGGTGCTATATAGTAATCTGAAGTTTAAAACGAGGATCTTCAAAGAAAAGGACTTGTTGTCTATATGAATCTGTTTCAAACTCAAAATGCAGTCTTTTCCTTACCTGATTTATCGACTTGTGCTTCGTGATTGGCTACTTTGGCATTATCTTCTCCAATCTTTGACAACTTTATCAAACCAAATCCAGAGATCTTCAATTGCCCTCCTCTATCCAGCAAAATATTTCTGGCACCTTACGAAAAACTTTCAAAATATTATCCAAACAGTTTATTTTACTACATTAACTAATTTGCTCTTGGCTCGTCTTACTTTGGCTTTAAATTGCAGTGGATTATTGGATCTGGTTTACATTCATGAAGATAATTCATGCCTCTGGCAATATCAAGTGCAAATCTCAGAGCTTTGGAAGGTGAAAGACGACCTTTCTTTTGAAGATAGACACTTAGATCACCCTGAAAAATTGAGATGATTTTTTTTTTTTTTTTTTTTTTTTTTTTTTTTTTTTTTTTTTTTTTTTTTTTTTTTTTTTTTTTTTTTTTTTTTTTTTTTTTTTATACAATCATCATTGGTAGATTTTGAGTGACGGCTCCAACAAATTGAACAATATTTGGATGCCGAGCTTTTGCTAGCAAAGTCAATTCATGATTAAAGGCATTACTGCAGAAAGAAAAAAGAAAAAGTGTTAGATGATTTCATGTTAGCAACAAATTAGACAGAGGAGAATCAAAGAAGAAGAAGAAGATTGCATACACGCGTTCCGGATCCGAATAACTATCTTTGTCAAATATTTTTACCGAGACACGCGTTTCATTCCATTTAGCAACTTGATAAGTTCCCTGCAAATAAAGTAATAAAAACACACATCAAAATGAGAGATTCTAGGAGACCAGACTTCATATGAGATTTTGTACATAAGGAGAATCAACAAACAACCTTTGAGATGCCATCAACTTTACGGACTTGAAGCTCGAGTGGATTTAGTTCATACTCAGGAACTTCCTTTGGATTCCCTACAGTCATTGGAGTCTTTCTGGTTTTCTAAAATTCAATTAAAAAAACAATGTTGAAGATGAAGCAAAGCACCCAAGAGAAAGAGAGAGACCAAATCATCTTATTGTTTAGTACCATACCGGAGCTTTAGCTCCTCGAGCTTTCAAGAGATTATAAACGTCAATATTCCCATAGTACTTCGCATCAACAGCTGCCTGAAGAACGTTAAAAGATGTCAAAATACGGTTGAGCCAAAACCAATCCAAAAACCAACTTAATTTCGGTTCGTTATCCATATAACCTTAACCAGATCAAATCTAGCCGGAAAAGAAGAGAAAAAACCAATTGCAACGTCAATTCTGCTATAAAAACAGAATCCGAAACCGAAAAAACTGGATAAGGAGGAAGAAGAGAACATACCGTACTCCCCCAACGATCACGAGCATCAATGTTAGCTCTCCGGCTAAGAAGAGCCTTAACGACTTCCAAATGACCTTCACATGAAGCAATGTGAAGAGCCGTACGACCATCAAGATCAATACTATTCACATCAATTCCTTCTTCGAGTAGCTCCTCGACCCCATTAACATCTCCTTTACTCGCCATAAACAGAAGCTGCATCGTGGAATCGAGATTCTCCGGAACAGCCATGCGTGGCTCACAACCAAACGATTCAGGGCTACGTCTGATCGGATCGAGAGATGATTGACGACCAAAGCTGAATCTCATATTGTTACGGCGAGGATCGAGAGATGATTGACGTGTAAATTGGCGACTTAGTGTTCGTCGCAATGATCCTGTCGAGAATTGTCTCGAAATTCCACGCTTCAATTGCGCGGCTACGTTTTCCATGATTGATTTGATTCAATCTTCTTCTAGTAGAGAATCTAGATCAATTCAGGATCAAAAACCACATAAAAGCTTGGAACTTGAAAGAAGAGGGACGATCGTGGTTCGTTTATTTTTTTCCCACTTTTTTTTCTTTAATCATTTTTAAGATTATTCTTTGCTCATAGATTATCCATAAACAGATTGGACAAAACAAAGAATAGTTTCATTGGCTCAAATTGTCGTTTAGAGCAGTAAAACGCGGGTAATCACTTATCTATCATTTAATCTCTTCATTTAGTGGATCCCATACATAATTAGATGAAGTAATTTGAAAATTAATTAGAGATATAATAATGTGATTAACCAACGTGAGAGACTCAATCATTGGACATTGTAATAACCGATCCATTATTGTAAAATTTAATAATAAAAATTTGGAAACTTGCTCGATTTCGATTGAAGAATTGTACAGTTTTATAGAGATATGCAAAGAGCGATAACATTACCAGACCAAGTACAATTCTCAAGTGATTATTCAGAAGACGACGCGAAATTGCGGTGCGTCTTTACCGTCGGCGGGAAGAATTTCCCAGCGACAAGGTTCGAGATCATCAGAAACGGGACAGTATCCGGCGAGAGTCACTCTATCTCCGGTGGCCGCTACGGAGCCGAATTCAAAAACCGTCGCGCGATCGGGCCGAGGAACCTCTATGGCTCCGTTCATTCCCGGAGCCGGAGCTTCCAGTTTCGGCATCTGTATCATCTCCGGTTTCGATGTCTCGGACTGTGAAGGCGTAGGACTTCCAGTGAACCATGACAGAATCCCCATAGCTACTCGAATTGGTGGTTCTCTAAAGGAAATGCGTAATCTCGAAGCATTTTAGGAATTAGGGTTTATCTTCTTCCCACATTGGGGCTTAAAAATTACACTGGGCTTCACTTTGAGTTCCAATTCTAGCCCATATAAACTATAAGAGATATCGAATTTGATAGTACATCCTTTATTTCAAATAAATTACAAGACCCCAAACTTTTTAAAATTGCAATAGAAACCAAAATTTTGTCAATGGAAGAGTCCAACAAGAACAGCATAACCTTGAGTCCTTCAAAAATGTCTTTTAACGTAAATTAACATCTATCTATGTACAAATGCACAAACTCTAACACTACTTAATCTTAATTCACTACAGATTTAGCAGTCTTATTGTAAGATCTCATTCTCGAGCAACCTGAAGAACTTGCTTACCAACGTTTACACCATAGAGAAGTCCTACAACAGCAGAAGGACCATTCTCAAGTCCTTCAACAATGTCTTCCACGTATGTCAACTTCTCTTCTTTTAAGTATGGAAGCACAAACTCCAAGTACTTGGGGAATAAATCTATATGAAGTCAACAGAGACAAACCCTTGTGTTCTTATCTTCTTATATATAATGTCAGGTAAACTTTGTAACGTGTCTCTAAATACTGAGAGATCATTCCACATACAGCGATTTTCCCATACGTTTTCATGTTCAACAGCACAGCGTCAAGCATTTTGCCTCACACATTTTCTAAGTAAATGTCGATGCCTTTTGGGAAACATATGTGGAAAGAAAAAGAGAAGATTCTGAATCTATGATAGTATGATTTTATGAAACTTTTAAGTATAAGAAATCGAATAAGTACCTCTTCAAGACAGATTCAAGGTCAGGCTCTTCCTTATAATTGAATGCATCATCGAAACCGAATTTGTTCAGTAGGAGATCGACCTTTATGGGAAACCAAACAATGTTAGAGGTTAAGAACATAAATGTTACAACTCTTCTGATCGATCGATGAGTTTCAAAACCAAGGCCTAACCTTTTGTTTACTTCCGACACTTCCAACAACATATCAGCCCATCAACTTCGCAAACTGACCCACAAGCTGTCCAACAGCACCAGAAGCCGCAGAGACAAAGACTGTTTCTCCTTTCCTAGCTGAAAATATTTCGTAAAACCCGGAATAAGCAGTTAAACCTGTCAAAGCTGTTATGCAAAATAGAGCTTATAAGAGGGATAAGTCCATAACACTCTACCCTAATTTTTGTTTTGACCATTGAGTCGAATACTAACCGAGGATTCCAGTATAGTAGCTGAGAGGAACATTGATAATGACGTCAATCTTGTGTATACCAGTCGGTTTGATTGTACTATACTCCTCCCAATTGACATGTCCCCAAACAAAATCGCCTTTTGCAAACGCAGGATCATCGGAATCTATCACCTTAGACACTCCAACTCCAGCTATAGGCTGCAAAAAGCATCAATGACAGTTTCTAACTAAAGCCTTGTGGACTTCTGTATATATATATATATGTGTAATGTCGTTACCTTGCCAGGGACGAAACCATTCAAAAGTTCCAAAGTCGAACGAGTTGGTTCTTTCATGAGAATTCCCATGTATGGATCACAAGATAAGTAAAGATTCTTCACCAGAATCGTACCTGATCCGGGATTGACCTTAAGCTCAACAGTATCTAACTCTATGACAACTATTAGATCAGACTCTTTAGGAAGACCTTTCACGTAATCTCTCAATATTAGTTGCTTGTTCCTCACGGTAGTCTCCATTTTCCTTGCTCTCTTTCTAAATAAGCTCTTCCTGCTTCTTGCTTCGGTCAAATCAATATATAATCTGCAAAACTCTATAAGAGTGTAGTTAGTTCACATTTCACATGACATAATGGAATCAACTGCATAATATTTTTTGTCTATTTTCATAGTAGTGTGAATCTTTGATAATGACAAGTGACTAATAACTCACATGTTGGTGTTGTGGCTGGGGTTACTTTAAGCCAACTAGATACTGTACCACTCCATTATGTAATGCAACAACTATATAATCTGTCTAATCAGAGACCCTCGCCAAATTTGATTAGTCCTTTATGAAGCGAAGGGGATGCACATGTGACTGTTGTCACTCTCTGGTTCTGTAGGAAATTTGGAAATAACTTAATGAAACCTATTGATGAAATTGATCGAAGCGGATCAAGATCAAGATCAAGATGAAATCATCAAGACGAGAGGGTACTTGTGATGAAATGATGTCTTAAGAAAGCAGAACTGTTCTTTGGGATCAGAAAAGAAACTTGCATAGAATGTTTTGAGGCTAATAAATATAATTCCCTCATGAAAGTCTCAAAACAAAGAAAGTGTAACAGAAATGAAGGTTAGAAGAACATAGCAAGTGAAATCAGGTTCAATGAAACTTACCGGATAAAAGCCACAAAAAGAAGATGACCTCTGGAAAATAGAACTTTCCGGTGGTTTCTCAGGTGAATAGAGTGGCTGAGAAGTAGAGGAGATATTCAATAAGAAATGGAAGTGGTGGTTGGTCATAAAGGACCCTGTCGAGATTTCAAACAAGTGATCTTAAACGGACATGACGTTTTTGTCCACTTGGTTGATTCATCATAGACTCAATCTCGACACTGAGAACGTGGAAAGACAAAAATATATGTTTTTATATATCTCAAGTGTCCTCAAGCTATTAAAGTAAAATAAATACAGTACCATAAATTAACAACTCGAGAATTTGTTAATAAATATTACCGTGAAATATGCAAACAATGTTTTATTTTACCATTAGATCATAAAATCCGATCATTACATATGGAATGAGACAATGTGATAATGTATTATGTGTAGAAAACAAATCATAAATAAAAAATCAAAGGTATGTAGGTCGTATTATTACTATACTATAATTTGGCACATTCTAACTTTGGATGAATAAGATCACAAACAGTTATTGGATTGTTGAAATCCAGCTTCAGTCCCTCTAGCATGATTGCAAGCAGCTGCGACCGGTTTATTCCGGTACATAAGCTTCACATCTTGAATTCGAATTCCGGTACATGGAGACTTAGAACTACAGTCCAATTTCACTCCAACTTCCGTTGCTGATGTCCCATGTATATCGAAGAACATCACATCACTAATCTTAATTCCAGAAACCTATCATAATCATATGTAAAACAAAATTAATATCGTAATCATATGTAATGTTTAATTAGATTGAAAGAAAGATAAAACGCAGACCTGATTAGGACAACCTTCGTTGCTAGGACAGTAGTTTTGGTCAATGAGGATTGGGTTTTGAACATTGTTCATAATACAGTGTTGGAAACGAATATTCTTAGCGAATCCACTACTGGGCCTGGCCCATGACTTTATTCTCACTCCATTCTCTGTTCCTGTAAATGTCGCCGTTTTTACTGTTACATTTTGTACACCTGCCTCCACACTATCTTTTCCCAAACTCCCAATGCTGTATTATTGCAACCAAATGCAAACATATATAAATGTTTAATATAAATAAATAAAAGAAATCTAACACTAATCTTATAATGTTTTACAAATAGAAAATGAAATGAGAAATAATTGGATAATTAAAGAAACGTCTTCATGGTCAAATGTCTATTTCTATGTTTTTATCCATCCGGATAATTACTTACCAATTTTGAGAATTGAAATTTTGGTCTATTGACATTGTTTTGGTTTAAGAGTTTGGTTATGTATAGGAGTTTGTGGATAAAAGCATGAACAATTGAAGTACCTGATTCCATGGCCAGGGCCACAAGCGACGTTTTCAATCCAGAGTCCATTAGTGCCGGGACCAACGGAGACACAGTCGTCGCCGGTGGAGATTTTGGAGTTGAAAATAGAGACGGTGGAAGATGATTGCACGTGGATGCCGTCAGTGTTTGGACTGTTTCCGTCTGCTGAAACTTTGACTCCATCGAGCTTTACATTACGGCAACCGTTAATCACGACGTGATACATTTGACTGTTAAGTGACGTCAGCCCGGAGATGATTACATTGCTTGAGCTTTGGAACCCTATGCTCTGTTTGTAATCCATTACTCACATGTCAATTATAATTATCCAAAAATAACATATATATATATATAATTGTTGAAGGAAATCATTGCATAAATCAACATAAACATCAATGACTCTACGTTTAGTTTGTTCATGTTATTTGGATTCAGCATTTGATAAACATAAGAAGTCAACTACACGAATATTAATATTAATTATAATCCATGCTATTGCATTAGTACCAAAAAAGTGCAATTTAGTTTTTCTTTATCAACAAAAATTGATAAGACTTGATCAATATCATGAGAAAATTTAAAATTTTATGAAATCACATTTTAATAGAAAAGATACTTTAAGTGAATTTGGTTAAAGACATTCTGTCAAATTAAAATTTAGTCATTAAACTATATAAAAATGCATAATTCGAAATATATTTGGTTATATAAATTAAATGTCAAAAAAAAGTGTTCAAGAGAGTTCGACTTCAACTTTTCGTAAAACCTGATGTGATAGGATTTAAAGTTTAGATTTAGAATTTGAGAGTATGAAGTTTTATCGATCTAATTAGTACAAATACAAGAAAACAATAAACCGTTAAAATAAGTTCTTACCGTGGCTCCACTGGGACAATTCTTGCCGGATTTTTTACAAGACCATAGAGAAGCTCCTTGAGCGTCAAGAACTCCTCCATAGACAGAGAGACCATCAAAATGCTGAAAGAAAATCCAATGGCTTTCCTTGCCAATGACTCGATAATCAGATGGAGCCACAAGTGTACCTCGAATACGGAACGTGATAGACTTATGTTTACACTTGGCTCCATCAAAAACAATGCTTCTTAATAAAAACCGTCCCTTAGGTACCACAATTGTAACCGGCTTGACCGAGGCACATGCTTTGGCCCACACGAGGGTTAAGGCGTTGGTCGAGTCGGTTTTGCCGTCGGGTTTGGCTCCATAAGAGAGGATATTATAGGTTTGAGCTAAAGAAGATGAGATCGAGAGGAGGACGAAGAGAACTATGAAAAGTGGAGAAGTCATTGTTTTGAGAGAGAGAGAGATTGAGGGAGAAGTTGAATAGATAGTGGTGGTGGATTTGTGGAATTTGAAACGGTTTATTCAAGGGTTTATATAGTATTCCGTTTTTACTAAAGACTTTTTTAATAACATTTTTCTTGTAGTTTTTTGTATTATCCTATAACGAACAAAACCTTAGATCTGAAGGAGAATGAGAAAGTTTGATATGATAATGATTTTCTTAAATAGTTTATTCGTGTGGTTTTTTAAGCAATAGGCAACATATCTTGTTTTTTCATATTTCAGAATATTACAAGTTGTAGGTTTAAAATATTAGAAATTTGTGTCTATTCTGGGATGTAGATTTGGAGTTAAAGATTAAGGCTCGTAGATCCAATTGTTCCAGGCGAAGCAGTTCTAGGACAAATTTTCAATGTGTTTTGTTTAAAAAATATAACAATTATTGAAATTAGGGAAATGTTTTTGGTCAAGTGGTTGAGTAACACTTCCGTTTACTAACCCAAATTCGATTTCATGAAATTGTGTTTGGTTCACATGATATTGTTAGAGTTAGGTTTGAGTTATTTAAGAGGTTTTAACTACGAATTAATTTTTATTGATACGGTTGTTAAAAAATGATTTTAAAAACTTAAAATAACATTATAGCAAAACTAACATACATGCAACTTTTTGTATAAACAAAATACAAAATTTATAAATCAAAATTTGTTAACACGTAAGTGTTCACGGGTACAATTTGTCTGAATGTTAACTGTTTTTCAGAGTAGAACTCAAATGTGTTCAAACTTAAAATCAATATTTGATAACTCAAAAAGCAAGTGGAATTGTCAGGGGCAGTGCATGTTGATGGCAGGGAACATAAAATCGATGCATGTGACTATGAATTAATTGGTAGTAAGTAACCGATTTAGCTTTAATTACAATAAAACCGTTACACGATCTTAATTATATAAAAAGAAAAGCAAAAACAAAGAAAGGAATTTTCGGATCAATGCATAATGTACGGGGGTCATACGGAACAAAAACATGAGTGGAAATCGTGAGTAGTGGAGAAGAAAACGGAGAATAAATTGGCCAATTATAATCGTAACAATTTCGTGAGATGTGATCATGATTATGAGATCACATGCATGCAACGCAAACAATTCATAAATAATGTGATGTTTGTTAAACACAACACATTTCTTGCCGCATGCCGTCTAATTAGGATCACGTTAATTTGTTTAATTATCTAATTAAACTATGTATTAAGCTATAACATAAAGAAGCATGTCCTTTTTTATGTTCAGTTCATGTTTCTCTTTTGGTTCAAGATTTCATATACAAACTTCTTAAGCGTTCCCAATATAATGATTGGTGTATAATATTAGCGTAGACCTAGTTACACCCAATATCTAGTCTTAAAAAATGATTATTATACACTTTTATTTAATGACTAAGAATTAAAAATTTGATGGGAGCTCGGATACTATAGAAGTATAGACTTTGTTCACACCCAAAATCTAATTTAATGAGTAAAATTGCTATTTATGTTGACCAGATGCGTGAAAGTCGAATTCTTCCCAATTTACTAGTTAGGATAATTCAATAACAATGATTCTGATATCAGATATTACAGTTTCATATATTAAAAAAAGTTTAGGAAATGAATTTTGAGGCTGAGAAACTCGTCGATCTAACTGTTTAAAAAATGATGTGTGAAACAATTCTAACCTAGTTGCCTAAGGATAGGCATGTTAGCCTTAGGATAGGACTCGAGAGATAAGAGAGCTACCTTACGTATCTTCAAAACTAGTCCAGTCTAGAAGGGATAATGCATTTACTTTTGAAAATACCAAAAAATGGTGGCCGAAGATAGGGAAGGAGACCTACATTGTAAAGGCAAAAGACATCTTAGGGTCAAAAGCAAACAAAACTATCCGAAAACAAATTCACATGATCACCAAAAGTTCAACGACTGTTATTTGATTGTCAGAAACTAAAGTGTACTTTGTGTTATATTGTTATTGTCCATACTAAAGTCCTATGTATATGTAGTTTAGTTTCAATCACTGTTACTGGTTTGCAAATTTTCTAATATCAAATATGAATGAAAATGAAAACAAAAATAAACTAGATTCGAGTTAACTGTGATGTATAAAACTGAGCCAGTCTTCAAAATGATTGGACAAAATCAAATTTTGGAATGAATGATAAAGAATAGACTGAATATGTGCAGATGACGATTCCTAATATACAATGGGACTCGTCTTTCTCCGAATATCTTGAAGAAGAAGTACAAAACAGTTAAGAGTTGAAGTGAGAAATTCATGAAATCGATAAATCAAGGTAGAAGAGAGTAACAATCTTCCGGAGATTTTTAGCGTCGTGACATGTCTCCATTAGAAGCTTACTGTCATGAAACGCAAAGCAGATGATTTGTTGCACTTGTGATATGATATCCATGTTACAAAGCCTGCCAAACAAAACACACCATTGCTTGAGTTACCTACTAAGAGATACGTCTAAGAAAAATGATTCTACAATTTGTAATGCCATCTTCTTCTCGGTTTTGAGTGGTAAGTGAAAAACCTGCTGGCTTCTAATAATGGTAAATGGTCGTTGTGAGGCTTTTTTCTATCACGTTTTGTACCTGTTGCAAACATAACAAAGGAGACTTAGTTGAACTTGTAATTCTTTGTAGTAAAGAATGAATGAAATCCAGAATTATCTCACAAATGTGAAGATTTAGATATTTTAGACAATGCAGTATGAGAAGCAGCATCTTGAAACCAGTCTCTTACTTTTGACAGTAGTTCCTGCCTCTCAGGAGGTTGTTTTTTCAAACTTTGAGGTAAGATAACTGTCAGAAGCTCTGGTCTCTCTGCTCTAAGTGCACCTCTTATTACAGCTGCGTTGGTTCTAGCTGCACCTGAAGTGTATATATGATTTTTCTGCAGAATAAACCACAGGGAAGGTGGTCATAAGATGTGGATTAAACATATGATTCAAAAGTTGTAGCATATGAACTTACTGTTATAACCATGGCATAGCTAAGAATATGAATCAGCTCTTGATGCATGAAACCCATATTCCTTGTACCAAAGAAACCAATTGATCTCGGTCCTTGTTGTTGTATAGCCAAAAGCTCCTGCCAATTTGCACATGGTTACAACCCAAAAAGGCTAAAAATGCTTCTACAGGTAAAGCTAACACGCACCATTGTAATGACATTGAAATTTAGTTTAAAACTTACTTAAATATAATCTACATCAGGGGCTGGTTGTAGCTCTGAGACAGCAACTGAACCAGGTCCTTCAATGATAGCCTGAGCTTGTGTTGGAATCCGGAGTCCTGTGGTGGTATCCTCATCTGATTCAAACCGACATGTCACATTGTCCTCTTCGTTTATCCAAATATCCACATTGTCTTGATCTCTCGTGTGTTCAGGAAAGCGGTGTATACACCAACCAGCACATAGAAACAGAGCCCCTGGGAATAAATCATTAGTGAAAACGCCAAATTGCAACTGCGGAGATTTAAAAAAAAAAGACGACTTCATGGTGCAGACTTGACTTTTAGAACCAAAACAGGTTAAATCATCTTTTCAAGTATCTGTTTTTTTTGAGAACTAACTCGTCCTTTTAAGTACTACTCATCAATTCATCATAACACTAGCAACATTTACAAGGTAAGATACAATGTGCAACACAAACAAAAGGGATCAAAGGTTTCTTAGTTGCACATGGTCAGGTTCAGAGACAAAATCAAGTAAGTCTTTATTCAATGCTATGAACTATTTGAGTTCTTAACAGAATGCAATCAGTGATTTGCCTGCCACAGAAGTAACCAATGACTAAAAAGTCTCCAACAAAATTGAGTAGAATCAAACGAATAAAGATCGGTCATTGAATAAGAGAATACCATTGGAGTAAAAGGAGAGGAGGATCTGGATCGACGCCGTCTAATAGAGAAAAGGTGAAAAGGAGAATAAGAACACGAAGCAGAGGAAGAGGAACCAAGACGATAAAAATTAGGTTTTTCCGATCGAAACGGGGAAGGTAGCAATGGTGTTGTTGTAAGAGGCAACAAAAGGTTCAACAAAGGTAGAGCCGAACTCATAGCTTCCTCTCTGACGTTTCAATTCTCTAAGGAATATTATTTTACGGAGAGAAATCAAAATCGGGTTTTGATTCTCTCTGGTAAATTTCGTTACAAAGAAGAAGATATCACAACCTTGAAATCGGAAGAAGAAGCTAATATGGTGTGTTGAGTTTAGCACAGCTTCAATTTTGGTAATCAGATTATTAGCCAAACATCTTTGGGGTAAGAAAAGTTTCGAAATTTCAATTAAAAAATTCAACTTTGAAGATAAGTTTAACCATTCAGATGGATACAAACCAGAAAACAAATCAAATAACAAGTTTTTCTTAGAGGCTCTGTGTGATTCAATCAGCTAAGTGAAAGCATCACTTCACTTCTTTCGATTACTGCTTTCACCTTTGGCTTTGTATACTATCAATACATACAAAATCTTCTATTCTTGCTTTGCAAGTGGGTTAGATCAAGTATACAAGGCAAATTTCGAAACAAGGAATAGATACAAGATAGGATCTTCTCCACAAAGTCAAATCATTGCTTAAAATTCTCAGCACGAGAACTAGATGGAGATACTATTAATTGGGAATCACCCAAATCACTTTTCTTTTTCTTTCGTCTAGATTTTTGATTAATAAAACTAAAACAAAATACAAAGTCTGAATACATAAAATTAACAGACAACGAATCAATTCCTGAAAACAAAACCCTAACAAAAAAAGTTAAATAACTAAAATATAAGACAGGCCAAAAAAGAAACCTAAGAAAAGACGTCGGAATAGCATCTTAAACCTGAAAACTAAAATGTCCACCAAAAATAACAACGGTAACATAAATAATGAATTCTTTTATAGCTAACAAAGTATACCTCACATCTTAAAAAACAAGATTCTGTATCGGAAGAAAGATTCCACAATACAAACTAAAGATGATAAAGTTAAAAATTAACAACCAAAAAAGACGAAAGATAACTATGTAAGAGCTTAAACACAAGCCAAGGAAAAACCATACATCTGATCAGAATATTCTAAAATAAAATATATTGGAAGTGATTAATATATAATATTATTCTTAGGACATCTCGAATATATCCTCAAATTCTCAAAACCTCAAAACATCAAAATTTCAAAGTTTGAATATTGCAATCTCAAATTTAAAGTTAAATTATTCAAAAATATTTATTATTTATTATTTAGATTTACATATAACATTAATTTTACTATTAAATTTTGTTTTAGTTTTTTTTTTTTTTTGTCAACGGCAGATTATATTGGGCCACAACTGGTCGGCCCAATAGCCAAATTCCTACATAATGTAGGCATGAGGACTCGATCCCGGGTTATGTAAATGCGTTACCTTAAGTGGACTTACCGCCTGCCACTAGACTAGATGCCATTTGCAATTTTGTTTTAGTTCAAATAAATACACTAATATAAAATCAAAAATAATTAATATTGAACAAATTTTACATAATATCAAAAATAAATACCATACAAACAAAAAAATACATAATCTTTTGGAATATACATTACAAATTTTAAGGCAAAGCACCCCAGTAAAAACAAATTACAAAATTTTAAGATAAATTAAAAAAAACAAAATAAATTACAAATAGAATTCTTAGTTATTTTTATTTATCATGCAACTTTATATTTTCATATAATATTTTGTAGTATTTTTAATGTATGTTTTATAGTTATGAGGGTCTACAAAATTATTAATAGTTTTAAAATTCTTGTAAAGATCATTGTTGGAATTTATTTACCTCAAAAGTTTTGAGATTTTACCTTCCTCATATTAAGGATCTTTGTTAAAGATGTTATCGAGGGATCTAAATATATTCTTAACTTTTTATGTATCTATCGTTTGTGATAGTAAGACATATTTTATTTTATAATAGTCACATATCATTGATTAATTTTTGAGTTAATAGTATTAACTTACATTTATCTTTATTTGGAAAGTTAAACTACAACCTATTATATAAATCAAATATAATTTTTAGATAGATATTTGAATAGAGAAAATAGTTAATAATATGCAACCGCTTTACTAAAAATATTTATTCACGAATAGTTCTTCAATTGTTCTGTTGTTTGAATAGAGACAAACAGAAAGAAAGAAAATAATTCGCTACAAACAAAAATATCTCATAAATAAAATCCAAAAAAGTGAAATACAATAAAATAACACAAACGCGTAGACTTGAATGCAAATAAATCGATCAAACCCCATTACTGATCTAATAGCTTTTTTGGTCAACAAGAATAAAATAAGACAAGCTTCAATCGATGATTCAAATATTCACGATTTTAAACATTAGGTTTCCTAACTGAATTTCATAGAATCTAACTACAGTAAATAAAATTACAAGTATTAAACACAGATGGATTTTAAGAAATCTTGCATTCTTCATTAAAAAAAAACTTTAAGAACAGAGTACAAGTGATATATATACAAGAAGAAGATTAAATAGTGTTAACCGGTACACAAGTAATCTTCCGGTTAACACATAGACCAATTCTAAACTGATATCTAAACCAAATATCCTAATACCCCTCCTCAAGATGGTACCATTATTGAGATTTGTAACATATTGCTTCTCAAATCATGAAAGAGACCAGGGGCAAGTGCTTTGGTGAGACAATCTGCAATCTGGTTGTTGGATCTAACATGCAAGGTTTTTATCAAGCCTTTGGTGATTGCTTCTCTGACTTTATGGCAGTCAAGTTCGACGTGTTTGGTTCTCTCGTGGAAGACAACATTGTTTGCAAGGTGTATTGCTGCAGTTGAATCGCAATAGAACAGAACAGGTTTGAGTTGAGGAACATCAAACTCTTTGAGAAGATTGACCAGCCATGAGACTTCATTTACTCCATACCTCATGGCTCTGTACTCAGTTTCTGCTGATGATAACGACATTGTTTCTTGCTTCTTGGATTTCCAGGATATGAGCGAAGGGCCAAGAAACATGCAATATCCCGAGGTTGATCTTCTAGTGTCCGAGCATGAAGCCCAATCCGCATCAGTGAAGGCCTTGAGGACTAGATCAGTCTCTGTTGGATAAAGTAAACCAAGTCCAATGGAATTATTCAAGTATCTTAACACATTGTAGGCAGCTTGCAAATGAGATTGTGTTGGAGCAGCACAGAACTGGCATAACTTGTTTACAGCAAAAGTGATGTCTAGTCGGGTTATGGTCAGATACATGAGGCATCCCACGAGTCTTCTATACTCCAGAAGGATATCCAGAGGACTCTCTTCTGTGTTGAACTTGAATTTTAGGCTTGGATCCAATGGTATGCTGCAGGGTTTGCAACCTAGAAAACCAGTGTCTTCCAGCAGATCTAAAGTGTATTTCCGCTGGCATAAGGAGATCCCTGTAGCAGACCTTGCAATCTCTAAGCCTAAAAAATATCTTAAAGGACCAAGATCACGTAGCTTAAAACAATTTTGCAAAATGTGTTTAAGAGATTCAACCGCAACATCATTATTAGAAGCAATAACAATGTCATCTACATATACTAGTACTGCAATGTAATCCCCTCCTAAATTTTTGACAAAAATAGTGTGATCACTTTGAGATTTCTTAAAGTTTAATCCTAGAAGAACCTCACTAAATTTTAAAAACCATTGACGTGAGGCTTGCTTAAGACCGTAAATAGATTTGTTCAATTTACAAACTGCATTAGAAGGTAATTTAGAACCTGATTTTGGAGTGTAACCTGGTGGAAGGACCATATAGATTTCCTCTGTGAGGTCTCCATTGAGGAATGCGTTAGATATATCCAGCTGATGGAGACTCCACCTCTTAGCAGCTGCAACTGATAGGAGTGTCTTCATAGTCGTCATTTTGGCCACAGGGGAGAAGGTGTCAACAAAGTATATCCCTGGCTGCTGGGTATAGCCCTTGGCAACTAGCCTCACCTTGTAACGCTCCAAGCTCCCATCTGCCTTTAATTTCGTCTTGTAAACCCACTTGCATCCAATGGCTCGTTTATCTTGTGGTAATGACATTATATCCCAAGTCTCTGCATTTTCAAAAGAATGAAGTTCTTCGTTCATTGCTGTGAGCCATTCTTCATGCTTCTTTGCTTGTAGAAAAGTAGCTGGTTCCCCTAGCTGCATCACAGAGCAAAGATAAGATGAGTATTCTTTGCTCAAGTTGTCAAAAGATATGTAGGCTGCTAGGGGATATTGTGCACTAGTCTCAGTGAGGTTGCAGTAGTAGTCCTGCAGATGTCGGGGAGGTCTTTGTTGTCTTGTAGAGCGTACAATTATTACATTCTTTGTGTTAGTGTCTTCTGTGATTGTTGTATGATCTGAAATGACCTCATCATTTTGAGTTGGTTTGGGCAAATTCGTGGTGACAGAAGCATCGAGAATGTTGTCAAGAAGAGATGAGAAGTCATTTAGTGTATCATTATCTTTCTTGAAAGGAAAGATGTTCTCGTGGAAAACCACATTGCGGGAAATGTAGACTGCATTACTTTCCAAGTTCATGACTTTATACCCTTTGTAGCCTAAGGGGTAACCTAAGAACACACATCTCCTTGCTCTAGGCTGAAATTTTGTCCTGTGTTTCAAAGAAGTGGAGCTGTAACACAAACATCCAAAGACACGAAAAAGATTGTAAGATGGTTTGTTCCCAGTCATTAGTTCAAAAGAAGAAACATTTTAAAGTAAAGTGGAGGGTATTCTATTTATTAAAAACACTGTTGTAAAGATGTAGTCTCCCCAATAAGATAAGGGAACATTTGCTTAGAACATCAATGATCTCGCCACGTTGAGTATGTGTTGATGCTTGCGCTCCACCACTGAGTTCTGTTGAGGAGTTTCTGGGCATGAGTAGTAATGTAGGATTCCT
>JAKUCM010002356.1:0-120741 GCA_023374145.1 Lepidium sativum | reverse complement strand
GAGAGAGAGAAGTCGAGCTGGGGCTTCCTGTCAAGTTTTCAAACTGGAGGTCTAGAGGTGCGTTTGTTCCTGAATCAGAGAACCTCAACATCGAAACAGATGTTAAAGCCACTATATGCATCCAATCAACCTACTGGAGAGTCTGTGAGTTCGACGAGAAAAGGAACCAGTACTTTGTGGAGGCTGGTCCTACACCAGAAGGATCCGGACAAGATTCATTTAAGGGTTTCTTCAGGATTGAGGGATATGGAGATTTTGGTGCTTACAAGTTTTTGTTCTGTCCACATATATCAATCGGTCCGCAATGTAGTAATGTCGGGATATTCGTGGATGAACTTGGCGTTAGGCGTTTGGCTTTAAGCGAGAAGCCTTTCTTGGTTTTCTTCAAAAAAGCCAATACAATTGATGTTTCGTCCAAGACAATCTGAAAGAACAAGTCTTAGTCTTTACTTTAACTAATTATAAAACCTGTGTGTCTTTTTCAAGGGTTTTTTCTGTGTGTGTGTGTCTTCTTGAAGGTTCTGTATTGAATAAAACATGATCGCTTGTCTTGTTTCCAAATTCCAATAATGAATTTCGCTTTACTAATCAAAACAACGGTTACCTATACACTTAAATGGGCCCATTTTGGGCTCACATGATACGGATCACTTCAATATTCAAAGCATCCATACAAATTAGAATTACTGTATTATTCTTTTCTTCCACAAATGTTAGTACTCACTACTCTCATCAAATTACACAACCTGGACGTAGAAATCGTTTTATACTACATAATTAAATGGAAAGAAAATTACATATTCACGGTCACACCATCGGTCCAGGTTTGGATACATTGGTAATTGGATCGTCTTTGTTAATCTTTTTCTAAGCAAACTTGGTGACTAAAACCAAACACATATATCTAACAGATCTACAAGAAATTATAGATTCTTTTTAGAAAAGTTTTACTAATATAACCTACAATTTTTCTTTAAAATAATTAGAATTAATCTTATATTTTAAAAATTATTTTGATAACCTACTTTTTTGTTCCAGACTCCCAAAATACCCACAATACATTTTTTTTTGTTCATGTTCAATTTATAAATCATTTTTACCAATGATTCATCTCTTTAATACTTTTTAGATATAAATAATTTTACTCTTTTTTAAGAATCAACTAAGATTTCAACAAAAAAGAAAAAAAATGATTCAAGTAAGACCAATCCTACTTTATGTTATTAATTGAACTTGATTGATTGATCAAGTAGAGAATTAGGTTAGATTTCATTCCTAATTATAGTGGTCGGCTGGAGCAAAGAACTTAGTTATTTACTTTTTTTTTGTGCAACAACCGTTTTTCTCCTGGTAATAGCAAGAACAAAACATTATATTTTATGATTGTCAGATAGAATTTCAGTGTTTTTTTTAAATATTGTTCATCATTTGTTTTGACTTTACTTATTGTCCACTGTGATTTCAGTTTCTATTGTGCTTGTTTACTTCATGAATTTTGAGTAAATCGCTTAGAGCTTTTGAGGATGAGTTAGACTAGGGTCGATCTTGGATCTTCTGAATTGCTTAAGAGTAGAATGATTTACATCTCTTCTGTTTTGGCGTTATTAATGATTGTTTCACCTTGATCAAGTGAAATATGTTCTTAGACATTTTAGCACCTGATAGGTGTTTGGTATAATGTCTCATAGGTAAATAGTTTTTTTTTTAAATAATACTTTATATTTCTTGATTGTAATAATTATTAATAAATTTGTTATTTATTTATTTGTTGTATAGATTTTATCGGATAATTTGTTCAAGTTAGCAACACTGAAGTTTCTGAAGTGAATGAAAACCTACTAAACGAATTAATATAATCCTTAGGAACACTAAGTAATTTTTTTTTTCAAAAAATATTTTATTATTTTTAATGTTTTTTGAATTATCTATAATTATATTAAATATACACCATCTATATTTCATATCATACAAATATTTTAGGTTACTGGTGTGTTGTGGAGAAAATATGCTCTAATGGTTGAAGAAAAAGCCAAGAATGAATTTACTTTCCAAATTATAACTTTTTGCAGTTTGCATGATAAAATTATTAAGAGATATGATATGATTGTATTTTGTAAAGACTGACATTCTCTTCATTAAACAGTATTTGTTCATTTTAAAATTGTTATATTTATGAAAGGGCATAACATAACATACGAAAATTCATTTTTAGTAAAATTTCAAAATGAAAAATTTCAAAAAGAGAAAAAAATAATTATATGAAGAGGGAGAAGATATTGAAAAAGACAACGAATACCAAAGAGAACAAAAGGAAAAAGAAATACATGTATGGAATAGTGTTACCATTAATAAGGATTAAAAGAAATTTGCCAGAAAGATAATCTTGTTATGAGATATATATATATATATATATATATATATATACTATTATACGCACAACACTATACCATAATGATTTAATTAAGATTGATGCATGAAAATTATAAATACTCAGTGCAATTCTCAAGATTATTAAGTAATTTTGTATAAGGTCTGCGAAACTTCCCATACGAAATGAGAACATATTTTAGGGCACAATTTCATAGGTTGTGATATACTCTAGCTTTTTATTTTGCTGTTGTAAATTTTTGTTAATCTCTAACAACACTTTCGCTAATCTGATATACATTTTCTTCGAAACAAATTAAATAATATATGAACTCCTAAAACACGAGGCTAAATAAATAAAGAGATCTCGTGTAGCACAGACTACAAATGTGGATCAGTCTTGTGAATAATTGATCGCTAAAATAGTTAAGCCTTTGTTTATTAAAATCACTATGTCTCTTATTAAAGTGGAAGTACATTCAGTGTAAACACTTTTTAAGTTTTTTTTTTAACTTAAATTGCTGAGTTATTGTTTAAGTAATTTAGGTAAAAAAAAAATTCAACCAACTTTCAATTTCCAAATCAACAAAAAAAATATTAGGTTTAGTAAAAGCCTCCACTTTCATCGATGCAGTTATCTCCCACATTCCTCAATCCTTTTTACCCTCACCTTTTTCAACGCTACGCCTATTTTTTCGTAAACAAAACGAAAACAATGGCATTGAGAATCGATTCTAATTGCAACTTCTAATGACAAGACAGTTCGGTTATGGAGAATTGGTTGTGATCAATCTCTCCAAGTCTTTCGTCATAACGATATTAGGGTAACTTGTTGTAATCTCAAACTTAACAGATTTGGTCTTAAGTTTTTTATAAATCGTTTGTGTACTCACTGTTCTTGCTTTTTGTCTTTGAAATACAGTGACTTGTGTTCAATTCAATCATGTGTATAAAAACAACTTCATAAGTGGATCCATCAATGGAAATGCTCGAATCTGGGGTTTGTTTCAAGAAAGAGTCGTTGCTTGGACTAATGCTCATGACTCCATTTCAGCAATCTGTTACCAACCAAACGGAAATGTAATTTTCTTTCTTTGTATATCATTACTGCTTATGAGATTTCTAGAAACTGAACCTTTGCTCTATTTTTGTTTCAGGGATTCGTTGTTGGTTGCATCACCGGAAATTGCAGGTTTGATCAAATATCAGATAACGATGTGATAATGGATAAACAAATTGTGATCCGAGGACGAAACAGAATCACCGCTGTTGAATTTTGGAAATTCCTATAACCTAATGGTATCCTTCGATGATTCGTAGCTACGGATTTTTGATAACACTCAAATCCTTCACAAATTCAAAGGTAAAATTTGAAATAGAATCTCTGAAATCGATTTTACATTTCGTATGAATCATATTGACAAGTTTTTGACAAGTTTTCTTGAAGGTTATGTATTGAATAAAGTATGATCTCTTTTCTTGTTTCCAAATCTCAGTAATTTGTCGATCAAATATTAATTGTCACACAATTTGGCAAAAAAAATTAAAATCACTAAAACGAGACTACATACGAGTACATATTGACCAAGTTTAAGCGTTTAACATTTTGTGACTAAATTACTTGTAGTCAAAATAATTTCAATAACGTTTGACAAATTCTTATAAGAACATATATGTAGTAAACAAATTGTCAATTATCAAGTATTTTAATCAAAATATAGTTGGAATAACGATGATCAATTATCAACTACTCTCTATTTCATATGACTTGTCATTTTATAATTTTTGACACATATTAAGAAAATATTTAAATATTCTATTTTTTCCTTGATTATTAAAATTTCAAACTATTTAATACTTTATTTATTTAATTAGGGGCAAATGAGATCATTTTATATTAAAATTCATTTTGAAGATAAAAATAACAACTAGAATTAAACAGTTAACCACAAGTAATATAAAATGGAGGGAGTATATGTTATTACATATCTTAATCATAACCTTATCTAAAAGAATATATAATAAAACATAACAGTAATTTTTAATATAATTTCAAATGTAATATTGATTTCACCTGCTTTAAAATAAAATATGATATATACTTTTATTAAGTTGTGAATCAATTTCATATCACACTAAAATCAATAATAAATTATTCGTATAGTAAAGTGACTTAATTCAAACCGTACGAATGAACTAAGCCGAGAACTGAGTGTTTCCTTTTGCGCATGAGTCTTTTTACGATATGAGAGAAAGGCTTTGATCTCGAGTCTCGCTGGCGATTTCTTCGATGTCGAAGCTAGAGGTGGCCGGATTTACCAACCCTTTGTGGTGTTAGAACAATAGCTTTGAAGACAAGCAACTCTTGCTTATAGAAGAAGCAATTAGGGAAACACAACCTAATCGGATTGTAGTTGTGTTCAAATGGAACCAACCATACTCTAAGTTTGTAGTTGGGATCTAGACAAATGATGGTGATGTCTCAAAGCCACATGACCCTTCTAGGGAACATGAAAGAGCTGTTAGACCCAAAGAGGAAAGAGCCGTTGGACTCAAAGAGGAAAAGTCTCCTCTTCTCCTTTTGTAAAGCTTGTTAACATAACTAGTAATGTTTGGTTTGTGTATAGCCGAGTATATTGGTGTATAGGAGAGTCTTCTTACATATAAATAAGTTGTAAATGTTCTTGTATAAGTCTTAAGAAGAATGAAAATCTCTTCCTACATAATCTCTTAATATCTTCCAATCTTCTTTAATCTCTACAAATCTCTCCTTTAACTCTTTAAATCTCACATGGTATCAGAGCAATGAGCTCTTGAGACTCTTTTAATTCCGCTACGAATCTATCTTTTTCTTCTCCTCTCTTCCTCTTGTTTTTGTTCCACCATTGTTGTTCCTTAAACTTCTTGTGACCGTCGGGTGAAGAAGACGTGTGTAAAAGATGGATAATTCCAAGGCTTTTGCTGTTCATGTTATCCTCAAGGGAATGAACTACTTTTTATGGTCAAGAACTGTGAAAACGATATTGAGTGGCCATGGACTTTGGACTCACATTGAAGGGGAAGCTCCAAAGAGGTCGTTCCGTTTTTTGGGTAAGGAAAAAGAAGGAGACACGAGCTTGGTGGTGGAGGAAGAGCACGCTAAATGGTATCAAGATGACCAAGTAGCTCTTGTAATCATTCTTGTTTGAACGGATCAGAGCTTCTCGGAGTCTTTAGATCCTAGTGGTGTTCTTCGGGTCTTGGATCGATTTAACGGGGTTGGACACTACAAGAGAACAAAGCTTTTACAACTCCAAATTTTGTCTCTAAAGCGTTGTAAAGACCTTTTACAACGCATTAGGGACGCCACGTGGTTCGTCGTGTTTTGCACGTCGTAAGGCACAAAACGTTGTAAAAACGTTGTAAAAGATAACAATGCAAAAATAACGTTGTTAAAACGTCGTAAACTAGACGTTGTAAAAACGTCATAACATAAAGAGGGGGTTGTAAATTCTATGGAAACTAAACGTTGTTAGTTAGTTGTAAACTTAGCAAGTAACTTACAACGTTTAGCTTACAACTAAGTAGATTCGAAATGTTTTACAACGTATTAAAGTCGAAATGTGTTACAACGTATTAAAGTCGAAAACTTTACAACTAACTAAAGACAAAAATTTTACAACTATTTAAAGACGAAATTGTTTACAACTACTTAAAGACGAATATTTTACATCGATTTAGGGACTAAAATTTGTTATTTCTTTTTATTAAAATGTGAAATTTAATTTTTTGTATTTAAATAAAAATATGAAATGAATAAATTAAAATTATAATATAAAACTAAAATATAAAATTAAAATGTTTTTACAAAATTTAATTACAAATTACAAAATATTTAACGGAGTAATTCGTCGAACATGTCAGAGCTACGGTCGTCCTGATCTTCAGCTACCCGCTCGTTCAAATCGACCTCGACATTCTCGGTAGGCCTAATCCCGAGGTTGCGACGTCTAAGCTCCAAAGCCGCATATGCATGTGGATTGCCCGCGACCAAAATATCCATCATGGATTTCATGGCTGCGAATTTCTCATCTGTCGTTTGCTTTAGCGAAGCAATTTCCGCACGAGATTCCTGCAACTGAGTACAAAGTGAGTTTTCGCCTATCCAGTTAGAAGGGACTCTCTGGACATCTTCGGCGTATCCTATGCCAATAATTCGTCCCTTTTTAGTTGGAGAGATCTACAAAAAAGATTTGTCAGGAAAAAAATATTATTTAAATTAAAGTATTTAATTTTATACCTGCTTATAAATTGCATTGATCTCCGGAGCACTCAATTGGACTGAAGTACCGTCGGTGGATTCCTGGGAAAGCTGCGTTTGACGCTCCTGAACCGCAACTTCAACCTAGCTATATAGCAGCTCACACCGTGGATCGACGAAGACGCCAGATTTCTTCTTATGCGTTGCGGCATACAGTTCTGGAAGCGTAGGAATCTGTCCAGTTCTTTCCACCTAATAAAAAAATTTTAAATTAAATATTAATTTATGTTAATAAATATTATAAATGAAAAAATTTATTTTAAAAAGTACTTACGATTTGTATTGCCACTCCGCCAAAAGGCATTTGGCCCGCAGTGTGCGGCATTGCGAATGGCAAACCGTCGGGGCCAATCGTCTTCCGGGAGGCGGAACACTGAGCAGCTCTCCTCGCAGCTACAGGGTCTACCCAGTAACTCTTCAGTCTATCCCAACAAGCGTTGGTCATGAATGTGGGGTTCCCGTCATCTCTTTTCACCTCCCACTCGGTTTTCCAGTCTGAGACTGTGTTAATAAGCTGTTTCATGGCTTTGCGGTTGAATTCATATCGGACAGTCTCGTTGATAGAGACTTCCCAATTCCGACTTTGCTAGTAGTTAACGTAATTAATTAATTTATTATTATATATTATAGTATGTTGAGTAAAAAAAATTAATGTTAAAAAAAAAATTACCGCAAAAATCTTGAACCACGTTATGGGAATGTAATGTGGTGTTGGTTTCCAATTTGGAGTCGCCTCCACGAAATAGCTTTTGATGCATTCCGTGATGCTTCGTCCCACTTTGCTATCAATACCGAACCTGAAATTGTTTTAATATATATTATTAGTTATTTAATTATAAATGTTTAAATTAAGTATGTAAAATATGTACCAATAGGTTTCAGTAGGACGATCGATGTGTAGATGCGGCAAATTCTCGCGGTTTGGTGCCACGAGAATATCCTCAACCTAGTACTGCGCATAAGGTGCATATGGCGGCACCAGAGGTCTGGATGGACCGCATCATTCGTCGGAGGGGGATCTACGGCCACTTCTGGTGCTGGGGAACTATGCGGTGGTGTATGACTCTGATGATGTGACTGCGTCTCTGGCACAGCCGAGGAAGTAGATGGACACAGCGTGTATGCTTACGGGGTGCCATAATTTGTACCTACAAAAGGATCTTCCGTAAATTAGACATTGGATACTACTAAATAATATATAAACTCTAAAGTCTAAATTCCGTATCTACTACATAATTTCTAAACAACCTACATTATTCTAAATCCTAAATTTGCAAAAAAAAAATTGTAGAGAGAAGGGAGAGAGGATACCTTAGAGAGAGATTGTGGAATGGGGAATGATGGAATGATGTTGCAAAATTGGTGTTATATCTATAGGGAATACGTGGAGTTGTAAAAGAGTTGGGAATTCAGAAAACGTCGTAAAAGAGTTGTAAACTTAGGGTCGAATTTACAACGTATTCGATGTAAAGACGTTGGCAGCTAACAACGTCTTTACGACGTTCTTGGCTCCCGACTTCTTTACGACGTCTATTAATAATCTATTAGTGTATATGATTTATATATTATAAGATATATAAATTATATGTATATAATATGTATATAATTTATATTATAAGATATACGATATATGTAATATGTATATAATTTATATTATTTATGAAATTAAAGAACGTCGTAAAGACGTTGTTAGCTGCCAACGTCTTTACGACGTATATACATATTTTTATATTCATTACTATAGTATGTTAAACAAATACCTGCAAGTGCTTCATGTACAGTTTTTGGAAGCAACTCCGCCAAATCAAAGGGTAGTAGTCGTTGCATGAACACATGACAATCATGACTTTTCATCCCTGTAAACTTTTGCCCTTACTCAACACATCTTGAGAGATTTGAAACATACCCATCAGGAAACTTCACCTCTGATGACACCCAATTGAATAATGTCGTTTTCGCCTCAGATGACAACCTAAATATCGTAACTGGAATTTTGCCGTCACTTTTGATATGCAACTCACTCCTTGAACAAATAGCTGGTAAGTCTAAACGTGAATTCCTGTTATCCTTTGTCCTACCAGCCACATTCAAAATCGTATGCATGATATTCTCAAAAAAATTCTTCTCGATGTGCATCACATCCAAATTATGTCGAATCAACAAATCTTTCCAATATGGCAGCTCCCAAAATATACTCTTCTTATGCCAGTTATGATGCCATCCGTAATAATCCGACATATTATTAGGAACGTGTCAATTACCTCCTCGAGGAAAAGTAGCCAAAGCCCTGTAATAATCTATATTTACTTCGATTTTCTCCCCTGATAGATACAATGGTGGGGGATCCTTTACCTTAACTTTACTCCTGAATAGAGTCGTGTTCCTTCGGTAAGGATGATTAATTGGAAGAAATCGACGATGACAATCAAACCAAGAAGTCTTCCTACCATGCTTTAGTTGGAATGCATCTGTTCTCCCAAGGCAATATGGGCAAGCCAATCTCCCATGTGTTGTCCAACCAGATAACATTTTGTACGCAGGGAAGTCACTTATCGTCCACATAAGCACCGCCTTCATCGTAAAATTTTTTTGGACAGAACAATCATATGCTCGAACCCCATGCATCCATAACTGTTTCAGCTCATGAATCAAAGGTTGCAAAAACACGTCAAGAGACCGTTTCGGGTGATTAGGACCAGGAACAAGTATACTTAGGAATAAAAATTCTTTTTCCATGCACATTCCTGGAGGAAGGTTATAAGGCGTGAGGATTACTGGCCACAAAGAATATTGTCTGCCAGACATTCCAAACGGACTAAAACCATCAGTGCATAAAGCAAGGTAAACATTCCTAATATTCCTAGCAAAATCTTTGTATACCGTATTAAAATGTTTCCACGCCTTGGCATCTGAGGGATGATTAATCTCTCCTTCTGTCTGTGAATGCTCTACATGCCATCTCATCGCAGCTGCTGTCCTCTCCAACTGATATAACCTCTTCAATCTATCAGTTATTGGCAAATACCACATCCGTTGATACGGAACCTTCTTACGCCCACTCCCTTGTGCCTTATATCTTGGTTTGTTACAGAACCGACATTCTTGTAACATATCATCATCTTTCCAGTAGATCATACAATTATCTATACAAACATCAATGGTTTCGCATGGCAACCCAAGACTATAGACCAATTTCTGCGTCTCGTAATATGATTCTGCACAAACATTGTCTTCTGGCAAATACTCTTTGAGCAAGTCAGTCCACATATTCATGCATGATTGAGATGAATTACATTCTGTTTTAATATTCATCATCCTAGCTGCCAATGATAATTTAGACAGACCTTCTCTACACCCCTCGTAGAGAGGCTGGTTTGCAGCATCTAGCATGTCATAAAACCTTTTTGCATCTAAATTGGGTGCCTCAGCAACTATAGGTTGATCAGTATTAGTTTCCTGAAATGCGTCTGTGACCATTTCATGCATCCTATCATGCTCTACAACCCAAGAATCTCATTCTGATAACCAACATCATGCAAATTACTTGATTCACCTATATTACCATCAACATTCTTAAAATTACTACTACTTGCTTCATCATTTACACGACTGTTATCACCTTCACCATGGTGAAGCCATATGTAATAATGCGGTGTAAACCCTCTATTTAATAGATGATTCCAAACAGTTTCTACTTGGGCAAATTTCGTATTTTTGCATTTCCGACAAGGACAGAACATCTTACCCGATTCAACCGTGATTTCGGTTAGACTAGCTTGGTGCATGAATATTTCTGCCCCATTCATAAACTCCTTTGTCACAATACCAGCAGCATCTCTATGCATATACATCCACTTCCGTTGGTCGAATATATCTCCACCGAAAGACATTTTTTGGGTTTTTCCACAAAACCGTTTTTTTCCCCTCTACCACGTTTTTTTTTTCTTTTTGATGTTGTGATTAATGAAGAGAGCCTTCCTCCTTATATAGGCAAAAAATTAACTATGATTTTACAACTTCCCGCAAATTACGAGTAAATTATAACACTTGTACCTAACCATAAATATCTAATTTGAAATTACGTCCTTAAATAGTTGTAAACTACTTAGTCGTAAATGAGTTGTAAAATAGAGACGTTTTAACATCGATATTTTTAATTTAACAACACCTTTACAACTCCAAGTTTAAGTTTTATTTAAACCTTTTACGTAACAAGAAAAATGTGTTTACCTACTTTGACATTCGATGTTAATACGATGTAAATTATAGAGGTCGTAAAAGAGTTGTAACTTAGGGACTAATTAACAACGAATAGTTTGAGCAATGGGAAAACGTTGTTAAGGAGTCGTAAAATACCGACTTGTTTACAACGTAAATTTTCGTTGTACTCTTACAACTCCTTTACGACGAAATTTCAAAACGTCGTAAGGGAGTTGCAAATACCTCCCTATTTTATGACGTCCCAAAAACGTTGTAAAAAATGGTCCCTAAACTAATGTTCTCTTGTAGTGGGAGTTTCATCGAATGAGCACCAAATTCCAATGTGTTTGTATATGTTGGGTTAGTGTTCATCTCAAACTTATTTCTCCTTTGTATGTATCTCAGAGTCGTACTCCAGTTTTAGATCTAGGTTGTAATTTGTGGTTATGGGTTTATTTGGCTTTCTCTTCCTCTGTTAGTATCTTAATTGCCTTGATTGACTGTTTTTGTCTTAGTCTTCCTATTTGGAGTTTTGTTTTGGTACTTAACTCAGGATGTTTCTATCGATTTTTGCAATCTTTATACTGATACTTATTTTGTCTAGAAGAACTCGTCTATGTGACTCAAATTATCTTCTTTAGATAGGAATTCTGTTGGTGAAACATCATTGGGAAACTCTTTAGTTGATATCCAAATCTTAATTCATTGGTTTTGGTTTATTCATTTAGTTTGCATCTTATCATCCTCCTTATTTGCAAGGATTGATAACATCATTTGTACTCTGCGTCACTTATTGTTAGTCTATGTTCCCACAGTTCTAATATATTTCAGATTAAAAAATAAAAAAATTTGTGTAGTTAAAAATGGTGATTATTTGTTTGTATAACATTATGCGTGCTTAGTCAATTGTCAAATGATCAAAACTTAGGTCATAATTTTTAGAAAATACGTTGTGTTTAGTCAATATTTAGGGTGTATTAAAATCAAAAGTTTAGGTGGTTTTGAATTTTTTTGATCACCTGTAATTTCTAAATCACACATCAATTCCTGTGTTACTAAATTTGAAATTCCAACAAAATCATTTAAAATAATATTTAATTTCTTTTTATTCAATTAATAATTTTTTTAAAATTATATCAAATCACTTGGTATTCAAAATAATCAATTTTTTAATAAAAGATGTCAACTTATTTTGGGAGATTTCGACTCAGTTTTTTGTTGAAAAGTAAATCTTAAAATCCCATCATCTAATAGATTTTTTTTAGTTATTTCTTCTAAAAATAGATTTTTTTAAAAAAATAAAGAAGAGCTTGTTTCAATAGTTTACTGTATTTTTCATTCTAAATAGATTTATTAATTTCTAAGATATCATTTTACTGTTCAATTTATATATTTTACTCATTCTTATTAAATAGTTAATGGCGAGAATAGTAAACTCATAATTACTTTAAAATAAAGTTTCATATGCAATATGTCCTTGTATTCTCTATTGGAAATATAGTATTGTTGCATTTCATAATTTTTTGGAAAAAGTTGATAAACTTTTAAGTATTATTTAATAATTTTAATGATATATTAATAATTATCTTATAATTTTTAATAAACTTCATAGATTTAATAATTTAGTAGTTTAAATAAAATAATTAAAAAATTTTAATATGTATAATTTGATCATATAATTTTGTTTGGATATAAAATAATAATACACTATAAATTTAAAAGATTATTTTTCTGAAAAAAGTCTTACTTCAAAAAAAATAGAAAAAGAAATATAGGTCTTCAAATTTAGAAAAATAACAGAGATCTCTATTTCTAAAATAAGAAATAGAGTATCACTGAAGATAGTTTTCCTCTAAATATAAAATTATGAGTAAGATTTTCTAAGATGTGATTCCAAAAAGAAAAGAAATAAAGTCTCGACTTTCATTATCCATCACATGATACGAGTTCATAATACACATGATACGATAGTTAAAGAAATCTTCACCAATAATAAAAAAACAGTCTTTATATTATGAACTCATGCAGTCTTTATACAAGTTCATGGTTAATGCTGGTTATATTATAGAGTTGTGGTTATATTAAAGAAATCTTAACCAATAATAGAAAAACAGTCTTTAAATGATCTTGTATCTCATGCATAACCAGCATTAACCATGAACCGCTGATTCCGTAATTATATTTGCTTTCTCAAAACCTGAAAACATCTCTTTGAGATACACTTTTTCTCTTTTCTTGAGTGTAACCATCGTAGGTTTGTTTGTTTTTCCATCCGGCTATTCCATCTAAATAATCTATCTAAATATATTATCCGGATAGAGTAGCTGGTTGGTGTTTGTTTTTATGTTGCATACATCTAGATGTTGTATTATGTGAGTTTATTTGTTGTGTAAATTGACATCTACATCTAGATGAACCTACCATTAAAATGACTAAAAAAATATAATTTATTTATATTCAACTAAATAAAAAATTTATTTTGTTAACATTTATAAATATTTAAATACGAGAGAATATAAAAAAAGAGAAATGGTAAAAAGAAGAGAGAATAAAAAATGGAGAGCGAGTAAAAAAGAATAAAGAGTAATAAAGAGAAGAGAGAGTAAAAGTAGGAGATAATGTGAAAAAGAGAAAGAGTAAAAAAGATGAAATAGAATAAGGACGAGAGAGAGAAACAAATGAGAATGAGTAAAAAAGATGAGAGAAAAAAAAGAACGAGAAAAAAAAAGAGAAAATGAAAAATGAGAAAGAGGGAATAAAAAAATATGAGAGAAAGTATAACAAATGTGAGAGAAAAAAGAGGAGATACAGTAAAAATGATGAGATATAGTAAAAAATAAGAGATAACGTAAAAAAAGAAAAGAGAGTAAAAAAAATAACAAAAAGGATAATTTGGTCTTTTAAATTTTCTTGAAGTCCATTTACATCCCATTTTGCTTAAAAAAATACAAAAGAATACTTCACTAGGCAAATGTAAAAAACACATTTATGATATTATTTGCCTTAACAATATAAAATAAAATAAAATAATATTCACATATTATTTTTAAATTGTTTGTATTTACTAGAATTTTTTCAAAACTTGACAAAAAAAAAAGAATTTTTTCAAAACTAGTAAACTACTAACTAATTATATTGGTGAATTCAACCAATATTTAATATATATAAGTAATATACAAGATAGATAGTTATATTTCATTCTAGTAAATATGAAGACACTTGGGCTTATAAATTTCTGTTTGGATTTGATGATTCATGTTTCAGCTTTATCCATTCTCATGTAATCAATGAAGACCATCTGCTTGATTTAAACTGCATTTACTTTTGAATTATTTAAGATGAACAACACCTTCTCACTGCGCACCAATAATATTGTTCGTGATGTTATTGATTGCTTGGTTTAGGTAGATCACTACTAAACCTTTGACTACGCTTATTGTTGTTTTGTCTACTTCTCACAATCGTTAGCATCTTTGCATTCACTTCAATCGTCGTGGTTATGAAGTTGTTGAATGCTTTCTCCTCTATTCAATTCTTGATTGGTACCTTGATCAACAACATCAAACATCACGTGGTGCAAGCAATGGTCGTGACAGAGACAGAAGACGGACTAACTTTGGAGGAAAAGTACATGGTCATTCCATTACATCTTACACCAAAAATTCCACTCCGACAACTATGTCAACATTTGATTGAGTCGTTACACATATCACTTTCTTTCAGAATCAACAAACCAATATCACCACTAGTCGAGTGTCTAGTAACCCTCAAATTATAGATGTTATTACTGATGTTGGTGTCTCATAACATGTGACAGGAGTTAAGAATTTATTGATGTTGGTGTCTACAATATGTGTTCATCGTGACATTATTGAAGTTAAGCATTGGGAAGTTCACCAAATATATGTTCATAACACATTTTTGTACAACAATTTAGAAGAGGAACTTTATATGAACATCCACTAGATTTTGAGATTTCTGATCCCACCAAAATTCAAAATTGATTTACAGTCTCAAACAAGCGTCAAATGATTCAGAGGAAAGATTCGTCAGACATATGTTGTTATAATGTTGGACAGTGTAGCTACTCACAATTTCGTATCTTCTAAAATTATGAGTGATGTTCTGTAAGGTATTTTTATTATTATTAAAGGACAAGGAGATTGCAAGAACATTCAATTTTTGCTATCTACTCTCGAGTTTAAAGCAGATTTTATGTCACTGGAGTTGGGTGGTGCTGATGTAATTTTGGTAGTACAATGGCTCATAACTTTGGGAAAATGTAGGGTTGATTGGACTATTTATCAGCTTTCCTTCTTGTATCAGGGTTCTTTTGTAACCTTATGTAGAGATCTTGACTTGCATATGCAGACTTTAAAGAGATATAAGATGACTAGGAAACTGAATATGCTCATTCCTTCTCATTTCATTCTGGAGCAAATTCTCTTAACATTGTTGCAGTTAAGATCTATTCATTCTCAACTTCCAACTCTTCTCATGTAGTTTGCAGATGTGTTCAAGGAACCAACTTTTTTTACCTCTTGTTAGAGGTTGTGAGCATGATATCAACTTAAAACCTCATTCAAAATATATCTTTGTGCTTCCATGCTGTTACCCTCATGCTCGGAAAAAAGCAATGGAACAATTGGTATCAGAAATGTTGAAAGTTGGAATTATTCGCCGCAGTCATAACACTTATTCTAATCATGTGATATTGTTTCCAAAGAAGAGTGGAGCTTGGCGTTTTCGTGCAGATTATGGAGCTTTAAACAGAGTGACAATACCAGACAAGTTTCCAACACCAGCAATTGATCAACTTTTGGACGAGTTGAAGGGAGCTTATATATTCTCAAAATTTGAGTTGAGATTTTGTTATCATTACATTCTTATGAAGGAGTCAAATGTGGAGAATATGGCTTTTTGTACCTTGGATGGACATTATGAATTCCTAGTCATGCCTTTTTGGTTTGACAAATGCTCTAACAACGTTTCAAGGATTCATGAATGAATTGTTTAGAACTCACTTAAGGTGTTTTATCTTGGTGTTATTTGATGACATCATTGTCTACAATTTTTCTTGGACAGATCATATTAAACATATCAAAGTAGTTTTGGACATATTTAAGGCAAAACAAGTTGTTTGCTAATGAAAAAAGTGTGCTTTTGGGAAATGAAAAGTGGAGTATTTGGGCCATGTTATTTCTACAGAAGGTGTAGCTAAAGATTCTTGGCCAGCACCTTAAAACATTATGAGCCTCTGATGATTTTTGGGTTTAACTGGTTATTACATACATTTAATTTGCCATTAGAATTCTTGTTCGTCCCTTGACTGCATTACTTAAGAAAGATAAGCTTTATTGGGATTCTAAACCTTAGTCTGCATTGCATTTGATGAGTTGAAGAAACTTATACTTTCTACTCCAATATTAAGTCTTCCACACTTTAATCCCATATTCATTGTGGAGTCAGATGCTTCTGGCATCGGATTATGAGTTGTTCTTGTGCAATAACATAACCCTATTGTTTACTTCAGCTATGCTTTGACTTTCACAGAACAGAAAAAAAATCCATTTATGAGTGAGAACTTATGGCCATAGTATTAGCTATCCTTAATGGAAGCATTAGTTATTTGGCAAAAAAAATTTAGTGAGGACAAATAATAAACACATGAAGTTTCTATTGAAACAATGTGAAGTCTCAATTGATTACCATAGATGGTTACTCAACTCTTAATGTCTCTCAAAATACCCCAGACTCTAGAACTGCCAGCTTCATTTGAAGAAATCAACAAATAATTTAGACATTCAAAAAGCTTATTACTTCGGTTTAGAGTGGTTCTTTGGAAGAAAAATTATTTTCAGTTTCTGATGGGAAACATTTCTATAAAAAGACTTTATATTCCCAAGATTTTTATCTACTATATTCATGATGGTTTACAGGGTGGACACGGTGGTGTATTGAAGCCATTGAAAAGAATTCAGATGTAGTTTCACTCGGTTGGAATGCCAAATTTGCTCAATTTGTCCACTTAAACATCCATTTTCTGCTACTAATATAGCTCTTAAGTTAACAAATAAGATTATACGCTTGCATAGTGTACCGAAGTTGATTGTATTAGACAAAGGCAAACTCTTTTTGAGTTCATTTTCGAATGAATGTCATCATCTGTCACAGACCAAACTCAATTTCTCGACTTCTTATCACTTGGAATTTGATGGACAAACTGAGGTGACTAATAGGAGCTTGAAAATCTATCTCAGATGCTTTGCTTCTTGTCACCCTTGCACTTGGGCAAAGTTTCTTCACTGGACAGAGTTATGGTATAATACATCTCACCAAACCTCTCTGAAGACAACTCTCTTTCGTGAGTTATATGGTTGTGATCCACCTTCCTTACTAAAGTATGAATATGGATACACAAAGAATTTTGGAAAGTACACTTAAGGAGTGTGATCTGATGTTGGACTAGATTAAACATCATTTACGTCTTAATCATGAAATAATGAAATTGTCTGCTGATAAACACCATAGTGTGAATATCTTAGTTGGTGAACAAGTCTTTTTGAAGCTCATACCTTATCTTCGACACTTTATCTCTTGTTGTGTCTGTCAAAAACTGGCGGCCAAGTTTTGTGGTCCTTTTCCAATATTAGAGAAGTTTTGCAAAGTGGCTTACAAATTGAAGTTACTTGTTTCTTCCTTCATTCATCTAGGCTTCCATGTCTCCGTACTTAAGAATGCAATATGTGATCATCATGTCACTCCTCTTCCTAATTCTCTTAATGTTTTGGATGAATTGGTGGTTTATCCTAAAGAAATTGTTGCCACTCGATAAAATATTGCTGGTGAATTGGAAGTTTTGGTGGTATGGAAAGATTTACCATCACATGAGCATAGATGGATGTTGGTTAAGGAGTTCACTAAGCCATTCTCAGACTTTAAGCTTGAGAGCATGCTTAGTTCGAACGGAGGGCGTGTTGATATGATGTGGCGTCAATATGTGAGGAGTATAAATAAGAAAGAAAAAAACTTCAGGTGTTATAAGTGGAGAAGATAAGTCTTCAAATAGCTTGGAAGCAGAACAAAGGAAGAATAATGAAGCTGAGCCTGATAAAAGAGAATCTCTAAAGTATTCAGAGGGTTTAAAAGAATCGTGTTTGAAAGAATTCTCCGGTTTGATCAAACTGGTATGTTATTCAGCAACTAAGTATTAATAACCCGTGAATTAATCTGTGTCAATTTGTCAAACATTTGGTATCTCGTGATTTGAGATTTCATAGAGAGTTATTGAATAAAGGAGTTTTTCATTGAAATTTCTTAACATAATATGGAAATCTTGGACTTTCGAGATATAGATCTCCACATTCCACGCATTTTTGAAATTATAAATCACAAAAGAATGTTTTTTGGTATATCTTCAGAGATCGTTTACACTCCATATCGTCCATCCACGTGTTTTGTGACGTGAGAGCCTCTCAGTGTGACCTCATATCTTGCTTATTTTCTTAGCTAGAACCTCTTATCACCGAATCGTGGCATTGAATATCTCGATTTAGCTCTTCCACCACTTCAGCTTGCCTCCTCTAGCAAATCCTGAATTGAACTAAACTGCGATACTTTCGCGTTTTGGCGGCGCTTAGGACAATCTCCAACGATTTTCCGGAGGCCTTCACATTCTTGATAAGATCGAAAATCTTAGATCTAGAGTTAGGGTTGGGGGCATATAGTTCCATCTTTGATGAATTTGTAGCACTTAAACCTATAAGTTGAGCCTTATTATATTTAATGTATTTCTAGTTTTGCTATTTAAATACTCAATTAAAAATGGACCTTTGAAAACATGAGTATTTTAATGAGTATTAAACTAAATCATTTAGAATACTTTGTGATGAAATATATCTATGATTAGAGCGTATTCTTTTAATTATTAGTCTGTTCTTTCTTTGGGAAAGAACTTCTATTCCAACATTGTTTTGTTTAGATATAGTTTTATTGAAACTTAATGCCTGCTTTAAAGAGACTCCTTACATATTCAAAAACTCTTGTGGCAATAAAATTAGGAGTAAACTCGAGTTCTGTAGATTTAAGAGTGCAACTCTATTTTCTATCCAAAATTTTCCAGGATGTTAGAATCTTTTTTACCTGGATGTTTTATTTTATATTTATATTTTGGATCTATTATATTGTGTTTTTTGTATCAATGTAACATTGAACTTTTCATCTAAAAGAAGCAAATTAGTGCTCTGAAATATATTAATAATTTTTAGAGCAACAAGTGTAATAGTTAATCAAACCCACGATCAGTCAAATAACCAAATACCGAATAATATGCCAGATTATATTATTCTCTTGATTATATATTTTGTGCTTTATTTAACAATTGACCCTCTTACTACATAATTTTTGATCCCAAAAAATATACATATATAATCCTAATCTAATAAAAATATATTTGATATTAAAGATTAAACTTTAGTCCAATATAAAATCAAACAACTTCATGCTTTTCAAGTTAAAAATTAATTATTTTAATAATAAACTTAACTAAATAATTTATTGTTATTAATTGTGATATATATTCTATTTTCACTTTAGTCATTAATTTTCTTGCACTTTTCAACTTAGCAAATCTAGTAAGATAATGTTTGTATGTTATATTAACTTTTCGTTAAAACCAGATATTTCTCTATACTAGCCTATAGTTAACATATATTTACATATAAAAGATACAAGATTAAATTATTTTATAAATATGACAGATGAAATAGTGAACAAATAAAAGAAAACCACTGTAACAATTAAATAAAACAGAAAACAAACGAGCATAAACCATTGTAACATATGAAATAGTAATAAAAAGTTTTTTTTTTTGTCAACGGCAAATTATATTGGACCACAACTGGCTGATCCAATAATTAAATTTTTACATAATATAGACGAGAGACTTGATCCTTGGTTGTGCAAATGAACTGTCTTATGTAGACTTACCGTATGTCACTAAACTAAGAGTCATTTGCACTAATAAAAAGTTTTGAAATTGTGAATAAAGTTAGATTATATATATTTAATATAAATATGTGTAATATCAGTTTTTTAGATCAGATTTATATGGTTCGTCGTGAAAAATTAAATATATTGATACCCATAAATAAATTTCTTGAGTTCGCCGGTGGGTATATATTGATTGCTCGCATACCTCTATTTTTTCTTATCTTTGACCTGTAAGTAGAATTATATCCCATGACCTCTATGAATGGAATAAATATAATCAACTTATGTTATTTGATACTTTTTAGCAGAGATGTCATTTCTGAATAAAGCTCTTTTGTAAATTTTGGGATATTAATCTTGTATTTGATAAAAATTACAATAGTCACTTTGAAATTGAGTAATAAATTTATTTTCTTTTTTACTTTGTATCCTATATGATTATGGTCTAGCGAATGTGAACCAAGAGGTAGAATTTTATATTAATATTTCTTTTTGGTATTCGAATTTTATATTAATTTATAGAAAGATATGAACTTGCCTAACTTTAACGGAGCAATTGAAAGTGTTTCCCACAACTCGTCATCCACTAATTATTGATCATCTACATATGATCGAATTCTTTTATTATTGTGGAAAATAATTGATAAGAAGACAAATGTAAAGGTTTTGTTATTGATTGGATGATAATTTAGTATAGTTAGTATATTGAATTTATGTCGTGTCATTACTAGTTCTTCCACTACTAAATTGAGCTAGAGTATCTTCGGTCTTCCTCAATTTATGCTTGCTTCATGAATTGCGGGACCAATTTCTTTTTCTCTCTTATGTCACCTCTGCAACAAAACCTTACAACGTTTACTAAGATTTCCATTAACAATTGGATCAACTAGGCCTAACCATAGCACAAATTCTAAACTATATTATATAAAGTGATATAACTAACCAGAGTTGAATTCCGATAAAAAAAAAAACAGAATCAAAAGATTTTCCGAGAAGCATAGCGTGGTGGAATATATATCAACCTTGAACATCATTGCAGATATTGAACCACTTGACCAAATAGACACCAACTCTAACTGTTGGTTTGCTATTTTTCATTAAACGGATTATATAGCTTATCATTTAAATTGATCACACGAGCTTATTTTCTCAATTTCCACTCTTAAAACAAAGAATTCCATATTTCCATAGTATTTAGTATTATATAAAAGACTTGGAAAAGTAACATCAAAATTCCATAGAATCTAAGTAGAATATGCCATATACTTTGCACACTTTTATTCTCATCTGCCTACAATAGATAAACGAATGATAATTTCATACGTAATTTATCATTAAATCAGAGAAAAATCACATGAAAAAGGAGCTTTGGCTACGCATATTCCTCCTACAATATATATAAATTAAAAGAAAAAGATTTGGTAAATTGACAAATAAAGAAAAAGTGATTTTATAGATATGATTTCAACCACATTATAATTTAAGGTAATAAGCTTCCAGACAGCATTGACGTAAGGAAGACTCATGAACGATATTTTGTTTTTTAGGTGAAGTAATAAGTCCAAATATATGTCTGTTATAGATATATTGTGTTTATGTTATATTTGCATACAAACAAGGATGATTCTATTACGGTAAACATAGATATAGTCTTCTAGAGCATATACTTAGGTTACCGTAAACTATAGATTCCTACATTCTATATTCCTATATGTTCTCAATTGGTTGAGAATTCATTCTAGTTGTTTGTTTGCAACATTTGAGAAATTTTGTTTATGTAAAGTATTTACAGCAATATTACAAAAGATTGATCCTAGACCTAAAGTGTAAGACGGAACGTATAGACTCTTTGGTTTTATAAAAGAAACATCAAATGCTAAGACTTGTTAGCTTGCTTTTAATTTACCTATGTACTATGTAGTAAATTGAATTCCACCTATTGTAGGTTGATTATTTAGATTATAAATCAAGGATTAAATTGTTGACAGCAAAAAAAAACATCAAATACGCGAATATATCATCTGAGTACGTACCAATTGACGGCTCAACACACGTAATGTCTCAATCCTACTATTAATCCACTTTCTTCATGGCGTCTTGGGATGATCGCACCTCTTTAAAAAACTATATTCTGTAATAATGCAATCACGCAACACACTTTTTCCTTAACTTTATTTCATAATTGGATTATCTAAATTGGAAACTTGAGTACTCCATTACAATGTGCTAACTGAATAGATCAATTGACCACTAAAACCTTGCGTTTTTTTTCTACGTAATTAGTTTTCTTTATGTCAATTGTTGTCTCTCAAATCTGTGTTTGTTCAATGTTCCTCTTGTTTCTTCAACCTATTGGTTGTAAAACGACATCGTCATTGGTAGTCTAAGTGATAATATATTACCTAGAGGTCTCTATTTTCCTTTATCGCTGGTTATCTGCGTCACAGGAAAATAGTTTACATAACTATAATTTAATAAACAAGATCTAAAACAACGAGCTACCTAAGTAGCCTTTCCATTTATAAAGCGTGGTAAGAAAACAAATCAGAAAAGTGTTCACAATGCATAGCAATTTCATTGAGTAGATTGGAAAAAACTTAGTTATTCATCATGTGACATTAACTCGTTCATAATACCATATTAAGTGGATTTAAATTCACGACGTCTTTCTTAAAAAAATCTAGTAAACCAAATGGTATGTTCTTGACATTGTACCTCTCAAATAATTTTTATGATGTATTGACAATATAGAAATAAGTTGAGAAATAAAATAATGATTCATTACTCAATCGAGAAGTTTGATGCTTGGCTTAAAACACTATTTACTTTTTGTAAAAGAGATCATCAAAGTATAAATAATGATGGAACAACATATATTTATATTGTGAAGAGTGGGTATGCCATACGTAACCTACAACTACTTACGGACAAATACGTTCTCTCTTACAAAGCATTTCTTGCAACTTTTAAACTGAAATTCAATGTAGTAATTAGGCCAGAAAACCAACACAAAGAGCCCAACTTTTCAAAATCACGATGAAAACAATGTTTAACAATCAAACCCATCTGAGTTTCGGAATCCACATGCATTGGTTACACATAATTTTAGCTATATGTTGTCTTCATTCATCATATTTATATATATTATCGTCATCATCAAGAATTCTAACCGTATGTTTTGTCGTTTATTTTATTTTTTCAGTGTTTTGAAACTTTTGGGAACTAAAAGAGTTACACATGTTGCAAAAATGAGAATGAGTTACATTAGTAGACAAAATTGTAAAAGCAAACTAGACAAGAAATAGGGGAAAAAGAGAGTTACATTGATATTAATACATTACTCAATAATTAAAAGTAATTCTTTATTTTGTGCTAACTTTTTTTTTCCTTTTCAAGATTGTTATTGAATTGCAAAATTATAATTGATTTTGATGTGAAAAGTAAATACTTTTGGTTAAGTATTATTTATTCGTTTCTGTGTCTTTCTATCAAAGTTTGATCCCATAAAACTATGTAATTTTGTGTGATAGAATTTGGGTGTGTGAGAAAGTTTGGATTATGGATCGATTTTGTGATATATTTTGAAAAATTGATGAATTTGTGTGAGAACGTAAAATAGACAGAAAATATATATAAGAAAAGTTTGGTTGTTGATATGAGAAAATTTTAATGACTCATTATCCACAATCACTTAGTATTAGATTTGTTTATTCGATAGTGAATAACTTGGTTACAAAAGCACTCGTCCACCATGTATATATATACAGTCACTAACTTAGGACATATCACAAACATAAATTTAAAACAAAAATCTTTCCACCTGAAACAACATAGCTAAAAACACAAGATGGAACCTTCAAGACAAGAAGTTCCGAAGGTCATGGAGACATCACCAAACATATCAAATGATTCATCAGCAACAGAGAAAGGAGAAGCAACAAGGCCTCAACACCAAACAAATAGTCCATACGCACTCACTGTTGACGAGGTGATCGAGCAACACATTGGACCACTTGGTTTTGCTCAGATTTTGCATGCTGTCTTGGTCTCTATTGCTTGGATCTTTGATGCTCAGACCACTCTTATATCCATTTTCTCCGACGCTCAGCCTGCTGCAAGGATTATCGCAACAGGCGCCATCATCGGAGGCTCGTCGTTGTGTGGCATGTCCAACGGAGAATGGGAATGGATCGGAGGAAAGAGTGATACTGTTGTTTCTGAGTGGAATCTCATCTGTCAACATAAATTTCTTGTGGCTCTTCCTTCCACTCTTTTCTTCATTGGATCTCTTTTCGGTACAGTACTATGAAATTTTAGTAATTTATAGCGATTATTAAAACCGATAACCAGTTATTTACATGATTCTTTTGTTGTTACAGGCTCTGGTGTTTATGGATATCTTGCTGATTCATGGTTTGGTCGGAAAAAGACTTTGTTACTCTCTTGTGTATTGACGTTTGTCACGGCCTTTGCTATCTCCTTTTCTCCAAACGTTTGGGTTTATGCGTTCTTGCGTTTCGCAAACGGGTTTTTCAGATCAGGAATCGGGTCTTGCTGTATTGTACTTGCGACCGAGATCGTCGGCAAGAAATGGCGAGGTCAAGTAGGACAATACGGCTTCTTCTTCTTCACGTTAGGTTTTCTATCTCTGCCACTCATGGCTTATTTGGAGAGAAAGTCATGGAGGAACCTTTATAGAATCATATCATTTCTTCCTCTTGGGTACGCGATTTGTCTCTTACCCTTTGCTTATGAGTCTCCTCGATGGCTTCTAGTCAAGGGACGTAACAAAGAAGCCATGGTGGTTTTGAAACAACTGGCGAGACGTAACGGGAAACAACTTCCAGCTGATCTTAGCCTAGTCGATCCTATCCCAGAGAGAAATGATCAAACTTCAACATCAGAGAAGTTTTGGAAAACGAAATGGGCAGTGAAAAGGATCATAATGGTTATGATGGCTGGATTTGGAACTGGTTTTGTCTATTACGGAATCCAACTAAATGCAGAGAATCTTAACTTCAATCTTTATCTAACCGTTGCTGTTAATGCTCTGATGGAGTTTCCGGCGGTTTTCATCGGAAGTTACCTCCTTGGAGTCATGAACCGTCGTCCACTCTTCTCGAATTCATCATACCTCGCCGGAGTCACATGCTTACTCTGTGCGGTGCTCTCGCTCCAACGAGTGACACATGCAATATCAATTGCCAAATGGTTACAGCTTGCGGTTGAAGCGGTTGGGTTCATGGCGTCCTCGACGGCCTACGATGTCATGTATGTATATTCCGTTGAGCTCTTCCCAACAAACGTGAGGAACTTTGCGGTTTCGCTTCTGCGTCAAGCGTTTATGTTGGGAGCTTCTGCAGCACCGCTACTAGTTGCGTTGGGAAGAGAATGTCCAATGATGTCGTTTCTTGTGTTTGGCGTTGCGTCTGTGTTGAGTGGAGCCGTGAGTATCTGGCTAAGAGAAACGCGAAACGCTCCGCTTTATGAAACGCTAACGCAGCAAGGAAAAGCTGAAAAGTTGGGGAACGAAACTGTCTTGATAACTTGATTGCATTTACAGTTTATGTGTTTCTATGGAATATTTTAACATCCAATAATTGGAAATTATGTGATGTCTTTCGAATTTCCATTTTAATGACCAAAACTGTTGACTGCTCATTTGAGAATCCGATTAATTTAAGACAACCATATGAAGGAGCAACGAATGTCCGAAGAGACATCAAATAGAACTCATTTGAACAGGTAAACAAAAAGCGACCTAACCTCAATAGAAGGAAAATTGCTGTTCGGACCAAAGAGGATCAAGTGACGATTAAAGCAAGTGTTTCTGTCGACAAGCATTACAAAAAAACAAGAAAGGTGCTCAAAAAAGGTCGAGCGACAAAACATTTATGATGGGCTTTGCAGGTGAGCTCTTCCTCTTCTTCCTTCTCTAAGAAGCAGCAGCTTTGGGTGCTTCTTTAGCAGCAGGAGTCTCGAAAGTCTCTCCGACTACAAGGTCAGGGACATCATCATCGTCCTCTTCTTGGATCGTTGCTGGGACATCACCTGGAGCCTGTTTCTGGAATTGCTCTGCTAGCTTCTTCAGATTGTCCAAGTTATCTGGTCCTGCGATTATTAAGCAAGCAAAATCAGTAAATACAATATGAATCATTGGCTCTGGAAAGGATATCAATAAGAACGTGCATACCTAGTTGGCTGATAATCTGAGGAAGAATGTCTTGCAATTCTGCAAAGAAATTCAGACGTTGAGATTAGACTAAGCGTAAACCAAGAAGAGTATTGGATCATCAAACTGGATACAAGACTTACTTTTCGTCTGTGGTGTACCGCTCACAACCCATGTGTTAGCAGCAATTGAAGCTTGAACTATTAAATACCAACATTAAAACAAACACACAACGACCATTAATACACTAAAGCTTTTGCCACAGTTTCAGAGATTCAAAAAGCCAAAAAAAATTGAACATTTACCTTTAGGGTTAATGAACTGAATCACTACATCATCCTTAAAGATGTTAACTTCTTCAATGGCGGGAATGGAATTCACTCCAACTCTCTTAAGAGTGCTCTGAAGCCTCTTGTCATCGGTTGTAGTGGTCTTGTGAACAGCCTTCTTCTTTCTGTCATAAAAACCAAAAACCTTTAAGAAAACCATCAATCAAACACGAAAATGGCGAAAATGAAAATCAGAAATTCAGTATACAAACCTTCTTACTGTCCCCTTTCCGCCAGTGCGGACAGTGTTTGCCATCTTCATCAACTTCTCCCTATTCATCTGTGTTTCAAAACACACACAAAGCTTAAAACCATTAATCCCCAAAAAAATCCATCCAAAACTACATTCATCTACTCTTCGCTCAATCAATTAGGCATACACAATAATCTAATTCTAATACCAATGAGAATCAGTAAGGTGTAGTAGTGCTCATTTGTCACAACCCGCAAATTGAACACGATAGGATTAGAGCACAATCGATTAGAAACTACTTTTAAGTTTATAAGAGAACAGTATCTCTGGAATCAATGAAGAAACCATATGAATCGAGAGGAGAAGCAAACACAAGAGTCAGCCAAACCAGAAAATCAGTGTGGAAATAACCGATTTGATTTATCACGAAATGAAAAGGACGCATGATTTCATTGCAGAGGATTTACCTTGATAATTGATTTCTAGGGTTCTTGCTTAGACGAAGGGGTATAAGAAGATAAGAAAGAAAGAAAATGAAGGAGAGCGAGAAAGAGATCGAAGCGGCGCAAGAGGGTTTTTGCGCTTTAAGCCAATCTCAGCCTTAACACCATACAATTATTATTATAAACCACCATCTAACGGTCAAGATCTCGCCTTCCTTTAAATACCTCTCTCAGCCGTTCGATTTTACTATACACCGTGGGCTTTCTGGCCCATTTGCCTTGTTTATTGGAACCTTTTCAAATTACAACGTTCCAAGCACAGCCAAACAAACATACACAATACAGACTTCAGCAAAACTGATGTAATCAAGATGCAAAATGCGGTGTCAGTTTTTAGTTCGCTTAAAAGAAGATTCATCCCAAAGTTCTGCAAAATCGAGGGATTTCATTTTCAATACAATATCAGGTAACGAACACACTACAGTACATTTTCTTTTACCATCTCATGAATCACTTGTTCGAGATTAGACTTTAAGAACCATTATACCGTATTTCATCAAGGTACTTCTTTAATCTTTCCTCAAGCTTGGAACTCGAGGAAGAGCTTAAGCTTTTGCAGTAACATCTCTGTTGTTCCAAACGGTGGTTTCTTGCTTCCAATCCAATCCCTACCAAGAAGCCCGGCTCTGTCGCTATTGATCATTTCATCGCGGAATGTAGAAAGAATCTGGTATATCGATATCCTCAAAACATCTGCAGCTGCATATGCCTATGAGTACATTGCCCCAATGCTCCTTTTGATGGGTTTAACATCTTTTCTGACCATACTCGAGGTTGCCCATTTGATACTAGCAGGTCCCATAAGTTGTTGAGGCGATTGAAGATTAATCTTCTTCCCCATAAACGTTTCAGTAGCTAGCAAAAGCGATAGAAGCGTTGAAACAACATCAGCATTCCCACCAGACAGTTGTGCTACTCCAAGCCTGTCTTCCTTATGAGAGATTGAAGTCAGGGATGCAGTTGTTTGAGCACACCACGCATATAGCTGCAATCATAAGATACAAACCAAACAGATGTTTGTTACCTGAACATATCATCACATTTGAAAGGACTGAACTTTTGAATTGTGCATTACCTGGAAAGTTTTAAGTGATTCGCCAAATTTTGGATCAATGTCTGACTTTGTTGGTTGCTGCAGTGGTGACTGATAGCCTTTTTCAGTAAAGGTGTCTAGCCCAGACGACAATTTGGAGGCAAGCTCTTCCAAAGGCCTCAAGCATAGAGTGATTACTCTCTTGTAAGTCTCAGTGGACTCCTCAAAGAAGGCAGCACGACGCCATGTATCGACATTATTCTGAGACACCATGTAGAGATCAAGGTATGCAAGAGACTGTTCGAGGGAACCTGGAGAACTCCCTTCTAAAGCAGCAAGAAGAGGCTCACTAGGATTCGTTTCTGCTGCAGCAGATCCTTTTGGAGGAGCAAAACAGTACCGTTTTGTGTGTAGAACCTAAAAAACATAAAGAAAATTGTAACTAACTTCTTTTGTCTATAGAACCAGGAAAAGTAGCTAGTTTTTATAGATTCTTTAAAACGTAACAAGTGATACACGTAACAGAGCTCACACATGAACCCTTCAGAATGTTCAGGCAGAAATATTTCTGCTATCTAATGATAGTAAACAATTTATGCATATTGATGAAAATTTAAATGAGTTTTCTTCAAACAGATTCACATACAAAAAATAAAGATAGACGTTGACATGGACTTCCAAGACAGAAAAAGGTAAGTACAGAAATGCCAAAGTAAAACAGACTTGCCTTTATTTCTCAGGTTTTCTCAGTTGAGTTTGTATCATTCAAGTAATGGTGTGTTCTAACTTCTATACAACCTCGATTAACTTCCCTAAAAAAGTTAGAGATACCTTCAAATGCTAAACACTATTATACCACCAATCGAAACGGTTATATCACCAACCAAGTACATTGATAGATGCAAATCAACTAAGACAACATAACTAACCTGATGTATGTGGTGTGTTACTTCCCACGAGAGAATCAGACAGAAACTGCCGGCATAAGATATAACCTGCTCACCCAAGAATCTCGATACAGACACAAGCCCACCGGACCAGTCTAGCAGACACAATAGCATTATCGTTGACAGCACATAAAGCACACCTGAGAGCTTCAGAGCTTGAGTTAGAGACGAAGGAAGCCCAATTTTGAAGCTGAAGAATGGTTGACGCTGTTTATGCAATACAAGTAAGAATCAGCCAAAGATATAAAATTACCTAAATAATTTCCAATATATCAAGGAAGCAGAGATTCAATGTGCCTGTATTCGAACCTGAATGATGGGAAACTCCAAAACCCATCGTTGTTTGAGGACGAAAAGTACGGCGTAAAGCAATCCAGTCACAAATCCTCTAAACCCTATTCTTCCAACAGCTCCGATGGAATTACTAGACAAGCAAAACACAGCGGCGGAGCAGAATCCAGCGAGCGAAGTAGCGGAGACAAAGAGGACGATGCGCAAGGATACGCGAGCACGGCGGCGAAAATCAGGATCCGAGAAGTGGCGGAGAAGGCTGAGAGCGGAGAGAGGAGAATCTGCAGTGGGAGAAGAGATGAGAGCTAGTGATACGGAGAAGAAAAGCTGTGAGGCATTGAAGACGAGGAAAGTGAAGAAAAAGGAAATGACTGAAGTAGTGGAGAAGAGAAATAGGTTGAAGAAAATGAAGATGGCCGATGAAGGTATTGACTGCCAGATAAGAAAGGCTACGAAGCGGTGGCTCACAACTAACTCCGGCACCGGAGGAGAAGACATAATCGTCGGCGATAGATTCCCCCTCTTGCGGTAAGAGTTTATCAAAATTTACAGTAATTTGAAATGAGTTTCGTGTCTGAACTTGAGCGTGGGTCCGTGAAGTCAAAAAGAGATAATCCATTGTATAAATAACGCTATCATTAAAAGGCCATTTTAGCTCATTGGGCCGAAATTCATTTTTGTACTATCGTGAAATTAGCAGCGCCAAAAGCATGGGCGTTGGACATAAATTGAGACAGTTTTTAGATGCAAAAAGCAAATACAAGAACAAAAACATTTATAACAAGTTTCTGTAAACTCTCAATGTAGATAAAATGCAGTTGTTGATTCTCAAAGAAGTTAAATAATATTGTGGTGATAAGGTGATATAGCTCATACCTGAGAGGCTTAGACTGAGAGTTAATGTAAATATGAGAAAGCATTAACCTATTGGTTGCACACATTCTTTAAATACCAATCATAAGTTTGGCGAAGACCATCTCTGAGAGAAACCTTTGGTGTCCAACCTAAAGATGCGAGCTTTGAGCTATCCATCAGTTTTCTCGGCGTCCCATCTGGTTTAGTGGAATCCCATCCCAGCTTCCCTTCAAAACCGACTACCTCTTTCACCAGCTCAGCCAGCTCTTTGATTGTCACTTCTTGACCACTTCCTATGTTAACATGTTCCAATCCACTGTATCGATCCAACAAGAATACACAAGCATCAGCCAAATCATCGACGTGCAAGAACTCTCTCAATGGACTACCTGTGCCCCACACCACAACTTCCTCTGCTCCATTGGTTTTCGCCTCATGGAACCTCCTCATGAGAGCAGGAAGCACATGTGAATTCTCCGGGTGGAAATTGTCATTAGGACCATAAAGATTAGTGGGCATGCCAGAGATTGCATCCCATTTGTGTTGGATTCGGTAAGCCTGGCAAGTCTTAATCCCTGCGATCTTAGCAATGGCGTACCACTCATTAGTCGGTTCGAGTGATGCGGTCAGCAAAGCAGACTCAGGAATTGGCTGAGGAGCAAATTTGGGGTAAATGCAGGAAGATCCAAGGAAGAGAAGCTTCTTCACACCATGTTGATAAGCAGAGTGAATCACATTGGTCTGGATCTGTAGATTGACACCGATGAAATCAGCTGGATAAGTGTTGTTGGCATGAATCCCACCAACTTTAGCTGCTGCTAGGATAACAAAAACTGGCTTCTCCTTAGCAAAGAAGGATTCAACATCAGCTTGACGAGTAAGATCAAGCTCCGCATGTGTTCTAAGAACGAGATTGGTGAAACCCTGTTGCTGAAGCTTGCGGACTATTGCAGATCCAACCAAGCCACGATGACCCGCAACAAAGATTTTGGCGGATTTGTCAGACATCAACGAACCCTCTGCACATAACAACGCTACGATATTATACACAAGGGTTTTGGCGATATCCAATCACCACACAATAAGAGGCTCTGATCCAAATCAATAACCAACTATGCGAATTTTAGTTCCACAACAATCACTCACAATTCTCCGCATATATGTCGAGATACAAAAATGGCTAATATCAGAAAATTTGAGAATCATTCTGAAGAAAACAAAGAATTATTTACCTGAGCTGATCGCTTCCGCCATTTTCGAGTCTTCCACTAGATTTGTCAATGGAAGAATCTGACAAATCGCGAGAAAATTTTGGTCAGAACTTTAAAGTACAGTGATATGAAACTGGTTGACTTTTACCTATAACGTAAATATTAACGTGTACTTGTATGGGCGCTTTTGTATACTGAATTAATCCAAATGACGTGGGCCAAAACAGGCCCATTAGACAGTTAGGTTAGAAAACAGACAAGAAGAAATCATATTTTATTCAACACGTAATATTCAAGAAGACAGAGAGGTTTTATTATTTAGTCAAAGTAAAGAGAGAGACTTGTCTTCTCACAACCCTAACATAGTCTTATTTTTGTTGTTAAAGTCAACTCTCACATAGTCTTAGACCAAACTTGGGTGGTATTGGCTTTCTTAAAGAAAACTAAGAAAGGTTTATTGCTTAAAGCCAAACGCCTAACGCCGAGTTCATCTATGAAAATCCCAACATCACTGCATTTTGGACTGGCGAATTCGCAAGTACGAGGACAGAACACAAACTTATAAGCACCATTAATATCTCCAGATTTCACGATTTTGAAGAAGCTCTTCAACGAATCTTTCCCAGATCCTTCTGGTTTAGGACCAGCGACCACAAAGTACTGCTTCCTCTTCTTATCGAACTCACCGACCTTCCAGTAGGTTGACTGGATACAGATTGTGAATCTGACATCTGTCTCGATGTTAAGGTTTTCTGATTCAGGAACAAACGCACCTCTAGACCTCCAGTTTGAGAATTTGACAGGAATGCCTCTCTCGATTTCTGAAGCTTCCTGGACGATATCGAAAGGACATGGCTTGCCACCACGGCCTTCTAGAGTAACGCCACCGCCTCGGCCACGGACGAGAGGAAGAACATAGTAACTGCCACGGAATATGATCTCTCCGTCGATGTCTTTAACCGCAGCACCATAAACTGTAGCAGCTAGAACTGCAGTGAAGGCAAGAACGAAGTAAAACTTAGGATTCATAATTTTGGTTTCGTAGTTGTTTTGTGATGATTAGTGTTTTTTTTATAGATGAAAAAAATATGAGTTAATGTACTACTATTTATAGCCACTGGTATTATTATTACTATATCCAAAATGGTGACGATGTGAGGCGGCTTTCAGCTAGCGTGGGCAGAGAGTTAGCTTGTGAACATTGAACTCTCTCAATATAATAAGAATAAATATATTGAGAGTTTGATAACAATAAGAAATATCTTCGAATTGTTTGGACATGTTTCTTTAGTGGGTAATTGGGGTGATACTCATTTTGGTTTAATTTTCAGTATTTTAATTTCTAGTTGACATAATCTATAATCTTAATATAACTTGTTGTTGATAAGGGAATTTTCTAGAGATATCTTAAATTGTAAGTTATTTTAAGATTAGAAAAAGAGTTGTTATATTTAGGAGTTATCTAAATATAATCATAGTTCATGTTTCTTATTGTATTTTGTTTTAGTGTGTCTATATACTGATGTCAAAGTTGTGATATTAATATAAGAGAGACAAATACATTGTTAAGGATTTTTGATTTTGAGCTATTTTCCAAAGATTTTAATATAAAGAAGTGTTGTTTTTATTTTTCTTTAAGATTGCAATTGCCTTATTAAACTATCTTTGGTGTCAGAGCATTATAATTTACTATGAGAAGACCGAGAATTGTGTTGCACGTTGAGGTGTTCATCGAGCTAGGAGATTGAGAAGTCATGAGTGAATTGGTTGAGTCAAAACCGAAGGAAGGAGGAGTATCTTCGTTGTCTATACAATGTCTGATGTTAACGGCTACAAACTATACAGTTTGGTCCATGAGAATGAAGGTCTTATTTGAGGTGCATAGAGTTTGGGATGCTATTGAAACATGAACCAAAAGTGAGAAGGATAGCATGACAAAACACTTCTATTTCAATCGATACCGGAATCCCTTATTTTACAAGTTGGTGATTTGAAAACACCAAAGGAAATTTGGGAAGCAATTAAGTCTAGACATGTTGGAGCCGAGAAGGTTAAAAAGGCTAGTCTAGCTACCTTAATGGCGGAATTTGAGAGATTGAAGATGAAGGAGACTGATACAATAGATAGTTTTGTTGGAAAGTTGTCCAAAATTACCTCTACAACGGGTGCACTAGGTAAGAACATTGTAGAATTGAAAGTTGTGATGAAGTTCCTAAATAGTTTACCTAGGAAAAAGTACATCACAATCATAGCTGCTCTTGATCAAGTCCTAGACTTAAAGAAAACAAACTTTGAGTACATCGTAGGAAGGTTAAAAGCTTATGAAGAAGGGATTAGGGAGGAAGAGGAACAGCTTGAACATGATGAGGGAAAATTGATGTATATGGATCAGCAAGATGATAATTGTTATGGACGTGGTAGAGGGCAAGGTAGTCGCGGACGAGGAAGAGGTAGAGGTTGAGGCCAAGGTAGTAACAATGGAGAAAAGAGAAAAGATTTTTCTCAAGTTATTTGTTATCGATGTGATAAAAATGACATTTTGCTAGTAAGTGTCCCGATCGTTTGCTTAAACTTCAAGAGACTTATGAGAATGATAAGGATGAGGAGGAAAAGACTCAAGATAGTGATGAGTTATTCACGTATGAAGTAGTGTTGCTAAACAAGAAAAACGTTGAGCCAAAGAAGTTTGAAACAAACGATGACAAGATATGGTACTTAGATAACGGAGCTAGTAACCATATGTCGAGTGGAAAATATTTCTTCTCTACCCTTGATGAGAAAATCTTGGGAAAAGTAAGGTTTGGAGATGATTCCCGGATTGATATTAGAGGAAGAGGTTTGATAATTTCCTATGTACTAATGGAGAGAATAAAGTCTTAAACAACGTGTATTACATACCGGGTTTGAAAAGCAATATAGTTAGTCTTGGACAAACTACAAAATCGGGTTGTGAGATTAAGATTAAAGGAGAATATCTACGTCTTTATGATTGAGAAGGAAAAATGTTGATAGAAGCTTTAAGATCAAGGAACCGACTCTACAAAGTTCACATGGAGGTCGATGTGGAAAACTGTTTACAAATGGAATCGTGTGATGAGACAACTATATGGCATGCTAGACTTGGAGATGTTGGTAAAGGTACTATGAAAACAATGGTGATGAAGGGTTTAGTGAAAGGAATTCTGAAATTCAGAATTGAGAAAGAACAATGTTCTTCTTGTTTACTTGGTAAACAAGCTAGAAAACCCTTTCCGAAAACTACATTGTTTCGAGCACAAAAGGTATTAGGTTTGATTCATAGTGATTTGTGTGGACCCTTGACACCTCCTACCCCAAGAAATAACAAGTATATTTTCATTCTCATTGATGATCACTCTCGGTTTATGTGGAACATTCTCTTGAAAGAAAAATGAGAGGCTTTTGAAAAATTCAAGTATTTTAAGTCTCTTGTTGAGAAAGAAACCGAATTTAATATCAAAATTTTAAGAACATATAGAGGAGGGGAGTTCATGTCACATGAATTCAAATTGTTTTCTGATAAAACCGGAGTTCAAATAAATAAGACAGCTTTGTATACTCCTCAACAGAATGGAGTTGTTGAGAGAAGAAATCGTACTTTGATGGAGATGACTCGAAGTATGTTGAAACACATAAATCTACTGTGATTCCTATGGGGACAGGCCGTGAGACATGCTACATATATCATAAATAGGATATCAACACGAGCTTTGAAAGATCAAACTCCATATGAAGCTTACAAAGGAAGAAAACCGAGACTACAACATCTAAGAATATTTGGTTGTTTAGGATATCCTACAAACCGAAAAAATAGTTAGTCGTGATGTTGTTTTTGATGAAAACAAAAGTTAGATGTGGAATGAATCAGGACCAAAAGAGAGTTATGTAGCTCTAAGATGTGATAATAAGTGAAGACTTCATGACAAGAAACGAGCTCACTAATGAAGAGATCATCGAAAAGGAGGAAGAAAGTATAACCGAGGAAAATCAAGGGTTATCTCTTCAAAGATCTTCTAGGGAAACAAAGAATCCAAGTTACTTGGAGGATTTTGTTCTTCTTTGTGATCATGAGAGTGCATTTCTTCTGTTGCTTGTTAATGAATAACCCTACGATTTTGGAGAAGCAAGTAAGTCACAAGTATGGATTGATGCTTGTAAGGAGGAGCTAAAATCGATCCGAGAGAATGATACTTGGACTCTTGTTGATGTACCATATGGAGTAAAGCCAATAGGGTTAAAATGAGTTTTCAAAGTAAAAAGAAATTTGGATGGTAGCATAAATAAGCACAAGGGTAGACTAGTTTCAAAAGACTATGTTCAAAAATATGGTATCGATTTTGAAGAAGTATTTGCACCGGTTGCTAGAATCGATACTATAAGGTTTATCATTGCCTTAGCAACTACAAGTGAGTGGAAAATACATCATCTTGATGTTAAGACAGTGTTCTTGCATGGAGAGGAAAAGGAAGAAGTCTATGTCACACAACCGGAAGGTTTTGTGATCAGAGGAAAAGAAAGAAAAGTCTACAAGTAGAGTAAAGCTATTTGTGGGTTAAAGCAAGCTCCAAGGACATGAAATGACAAGCTGAATCAAATTCTTAAGGAGATTAAATTCACTAGATGTATGAAGGAGGCCTCGTTGTACCGAAAATAAGTTAAAGGAGGATTCCTAGTTGTTGCCGTATATATGGATGATTTATTGGTAACGGGGTCAAGCCAAGATATGATCAACGAGTTTAAAAGAGGTATTTCTAGTAAATTTGGGATGAGTGATCTTGGTAAATTGACATATTATCTAGGTATAGAAGTTATACAAGAAGAGGGATGTATAACTTTAAGACAAGAAAGATATGCCAAGAAAATACTAGAAGAAGCCGGAATGAAGGATTGTAATGCTTGTCACACACCCATGGAATCTGGTTCTAAGTTCTCAAAATCTCAAGAAGAGAAAAGTATCTATGAGAAAGAGTATCGTAAACTCATTGGTTGTTTAAGGTACTTGATTCATACACGACTGGATCTTGCCTTTAGCGTTGGAATGTTGAGTAGGTATATGCAAGACCCTAAAAAGTCTCATAGTGTGGCACTAAAGAAGATTCTAAGATATGTTCAAGGTACATTAACCCACAGACTTAGGTTTCTTTGATGCAAGAAGGAAGGTTTGGTTGGTTATAGTGATGCTAGCTACAATGTTTATTTGGATGATGGGGAAAAGTACAACCGGACATATTTTCTACTACAATGGATGTCCGATAAGTTGGTGTTCCCAAAAAAATAAAAATTGTGGCCTTATCATCATGTGAAGCCGAGTTTATGGCAGCAACCGAGGTAGCAAAACAAGCCATATGGCTCCAAGAATTACTAAGTGAAATAACTGAGAAAGAGAGTAAGAAATTTCGGATTTTGATAGATAATAAGTCAGCCATCTTGCTTACTAAGAATCTGGGTTTCCATGGTCGGAGTAAACATATTCACAAGAGGTTTCACTTCATTAGGGAATGTGTAAGCAATGAACTAATCAAAATGGAGCATCTTCCTGTAAATGAACAAAAGAAGGATATTCTTACCAAAGCTTTGGGTAAGAACAAGTTTAAAGAAATGAGGGAGCTCATAAGAATTCAAGAGATCAAGAGTGAAGATCGAATCAAGCTTAAGCTTAAGGGGGAGAATGTTGTTGATAAGATTAAAGGAAATCTTCTTGTTGAAAGATATTCCTTAGAGATAGCTTAAAGTGTAAGTTATCTTAATATTAAGAAAAGAGTTGTTATATTTAGGAGTTATCTAAATATAATCATAGTTCATTTTCTTATTGTATTTTGTTTTAATGTGTCTATATATTGATGTCAAAGTTTTGACATTAATCTAAGAGAGACATATACATTGTTGAGGGTTTTTGGTTTTGAACTATTTTCCAAATTTTTTAATATAAAGAATTGTTGTTCTTATTTGTCTTTAAGATTGCAGTTGTCTTATATAATTGTGTTAAAACGTTTATTTTCATATCTATTTGATTTATGCTCAATAGCAAATCTCATGATTTAGCGCCTAGTGCAATATTGTTGTTAAAAGAATTTGTTTTGGTAAGTATAAATTATTTTTTCTTGGGCAGTGAAACCTTTTTAATTATTATATTATAATTGTTGACAGAAAAATTTATTTAACAACATCAATTTAACTGAATATTTTTAAGTTAAATTTTTTGTAAATTCTAAACTATAAAAAGTTTTTTTAGTTTTAAATGTGTAAGATTATATACAACTTGCAATAAAGATTTTACACCAAATACATATGAAGTATTCTAACGCAACTACAACTATAACTTTGTGATGAAGTATGATGAAGGTGTTTGGTGGTACTTTTTTGGTTTTAGCTTAGTTGGTGGATGATGGAATGTTTTCGCACCATTTAGCTATTGACTCAAGAAAACTTATCGACTGTATTTTGTGAATATTTTCAGTAAGTAATGATTTTCTTAAGTAATTGATCTTTTCACTCTCACAAAGAAAATGATTCAATAAGTCACAAACAAAAATAATTCAATAAATCAATAAATTTTACATGATTCAGTAAGATACAAATATAAACATTTTCACCAACTTTGACAAAAAAAATTACCATAACACAATCTTGATGTTTTCATACTAAAAACTTAATACAAATAAAGATGACCAAAATAACAAGAAATTCAAAAATAATCATATTCCTCATGCTCGCTTTTGCTTGCACCAAAGCAGCTCCAACCCTCTCAAACAACTCTTTTTCAAGCTCAGAAGGTTTTTTATGAACTTAATTTACAATCACACATTAAATAAGATAAGATCAATGTTTTACAATCACACTTTCTCTGTAATTTTAGCAAATGCAGAGGAAATTTTTATCTTTTATTGAAAAGTGTCAAAGACATATAACCTGAAAATATTTTAGTTGATATTTGCTAAATGATACAATAAGGAGACAAAATTACCATATTTGATGTTGTATAACTACACCGAAAGTACATTTTGTACAGATTGAGACCAGACTCTCACATTTTAACAGCATTTGTGCATCACACCAACATTTTTTAGGGATTCCCACAAATCTTCCTTTATGATGAGAAGATGACGAATCGCTGGAATTTTCAGAAGTAATGGGCATATCCTAGTTATTATCAGAACTTATAGTGTTGATTTTTGGCTTTTGTGGATCGAAATTTACGATACAATGTCTTCTAGGGTTTTCGAATTCCACAAACAAGTCACATTAAAAATCATTTTCCAGATTTAATCGTTTTTACATGTTAAATAAACCTTCTCAGATATAAATTTTGATTAGATTGTGCTTTTAATTTCTACAAACAAAAATCAAGAAAACCAAGAGAGAAATTTTGAAGTCTAAATTTTGGATGAATCTAATGTAATATAGGAAACTTTGAAAGGAATAATTCGTCAGTCCAATATATATCTACCAAACCTACCAAAAGAAAGAGATTCATGCATGATATATATTCATTATCATTCGTGTAAATGTGTTTTCATATAAGGTTAAATTAGATCCTTTCACTCTCTAAACAATACATCTCAATTCTTTCAATTTTGGCTCCTTAACCGAAGTTGTCACATGGGAAGCTCTCGCAATCGTTATCCTCAAATCGTATAAAATAATCCACTAATGCAATAGAAAATTACTAGATAACCGTGCAATTATTTTAGATCATATATATAAACAATTATTGATCAGACAAGATCCACGTTGGTAGTCTTTGATTCTCGACGTGTTGAGATGTATTATATACTACACTAGTATTAAGCTATGTGCTTTGCATGGATAAATTATAAGAAATAATAGATTTTTTATGACCAACTAATATTATAATATATAAGTAAAACCTATTTTATTATTTTTAAGAAATATATTAAAATAAATAATTACGCGAATAGATGTGTTATATAATTTTTTCTAGACTCATTTTCTATTTAAAAATGAAAGGGAAATCTTACATATCGTAATGGCCAAATAGATTATGTTTTTAAATCCAAATATTACTTAAATTAAGTAGCTATCTTCTTACCTAACCGTCTTGACGATGATAACTCTCATAGCATCAATGTCGACTTTCTTCGGTTTATTTCTGCCACTAAAATTTTAGCTTTTAGATTTGGTGTAGTTTATCGGTTATATTCAAGCAAGTTATGAAAATTCTTTCCTTTTTTTGATGTTGTCTTAGCCATTAGGTGATTTTAATAATATTAAGTTGATGATCAATTCTCTATATCTGTTTTTTTTTTTACAACCTCTATATCTGCTTATATATCCATGTATCATCAAAAACTTTTTCTTTTAAAATTATTTATTGACAGTTGTTTCATTTTCGTTACTAATTCTTTAAGTACCGCTACAATGTATGTAGATAAATTTTAAAACAACAAAATTAAATTTTGAAACGTTGAAATTTTTGAAATATCAAAATAATAATGTTTCCTGTTAAAAAAATCTATAAACAAAAGTGAAGTTAGTGGATTTTTTTTTCTATTTTTATAAATTCTTTTTTTCTCACTGTTTTCTTTGTTTTTTCAACTAAAAGCTTTTTTAGAAAAACTATGAAAGATGGCTTAATTTTTTAAATTATAATTTTCATTATTTTGTTTATTTTCTTCTTAAACAAAATTTATTTAGTAAGAAATTGAAAAGACGAACCTTTTGTCATATGTCAAATGGAGACGGTTGTAGTTTTTAGATACTAACTTTTGGATTATTATAGAAGGATGTAACAATTAAAGTCTTGTAAGAGTAACAAAAATCTATAACTATAATAACAAGGATTAGAAGACTTAAACCCCCTCCGATAAGAATTTTTTGAAGGAGGAGATAAAGTTTCTTAACAATAAAAAGTTAGAAATTTTTTAAAGTAAGACAGATGAGAATGGAGTATCTAACTAATGAAAATTTTCTGAACAAAATTTTAAAGTAAGACAGATGAAAATTTTCTGAACAAAATGTTTTTTAAAAATAAAATTTAAATAAAAGTTAAGTTTTTATAAATATAATAATATTTTATTATTTTAGAATTTGAAATAAGTATCTAACTAATGAAAATACTCTTACATTGCTCTGTTTTGTGGGGCTTAAGTAATGACTGGTCACTTAGTTTTAGAGCTACCGTTTGTTGAGTTGGCTTCACTTGCACTTCTTTGACTTTAAATGGTTCTTTAGCATCTTTATCTTCTTTCTTAATAGACTCAATGAAACATCTAATGACTTGTAGAGTTTCGATCAAATCTTTGGACATACATACATTGGCATCATTCAGATATGGATCAAGACTTAGGTGTTGTTTCTCTTGAGCCAATTTCTTTCATGTTGAACAGAACTTGGCAGTGTGTCCCTACATCTTACACTTATAACACATCAATTCTAAGGAAACTTTAGAGGTAAAACACTTACCTTGGATAGTAGACTTTGTTTTACTCATGGATGTTAAAATCAAAGTAAACTTTAGAGGTAAAACTGCTTTTCCCCGCAAAGAATAGCGAAGAAGATCTTTTCTTTCTCAAAAATCTTATGTGGCCAAAAATAATTCTCCATATCTTTTTCCCACTGTAGATAATCTTTTTTCCTGAAAAAGATGGAACATTAGGACCACCATAATAAAAGTTATGACTTACATCGATATGTGCTTTAGGACGTCTTGTGTGGTTGTTATAGTCTTGCATTCTAAGTGCTAAAAACCATGATTGTAGGGCTTCACATCACATCTAGGAGGGTTATTGTAGTGATAAACTTCCACATCATGTCCAAATTCATCTTCATAATTGAATTCACATTCAATTTCGATACACCATTGCTTGGTTTGGCTCTTGTTAGTGTAGCTTTGGAGATGGTGGTGGCTCAGGTTCAATCTCTTCTCCAAGAGAACTTTCTTCATATTCAGACTCGTATTGATCATCAAGCAAATGGCATTCACGCCCCTCATGGTTGTTTTCCATAGATTGTTCTTCTTTTAAACTCCAATCGCTAACCAAGAAACAAAATAAATAAATCACAGTTTTAACAAGTAAATAAATATTAAAAAAAACAAAGAACAAATATTTTTTTTTCTTTTCAAAACTAGGAAATAATCAAAAGAGCAAAACAAAAATGTAAAAGATAAAGGTTGGATGAATACAACTTTGGGTAGGAGATTTTAATTCTGATACAAGATGGTAAGAGCTTCAGAGGAGAGGTACCGGATATGGATCCAAAGATTCGACCTTAGTGAATCCGAACCGTTGGAAATGGGCGTTGGTAGAGATGAAGGTGATTAGTTTGTGATTGATTCCACAACCACACAAGAATAATAAGACTTGATTCCATAAGACTCTGATCCGTAATAAATGGAAAACAAGTGATTCCACATTTGAATTCTAAAGAAATGAATAAGAACACAAATATACACTTTGTAGAGAAAATATAATGTTTATTAATTCAATGATAAAAGCTGTCTTGCAAAGAAAAGAAAAATGAGCTATCATAGGCTCAAATAAAACGACCATGAAGCTTACAACAAGAACAAAAATCACAAGAATAAAGCTATAGAACTGATGGAGACTTAATGAGATAATCGATACACTACAAGAAAACTCGGAGATTGTGATGGAAGATTGCCTTGCAAGGGCGTCGCAAACAAAGAATTGAAACGGTTCTACTACGACACACATTATGTCGCAATTTTCAAGTTGTAATCCCGTATTCCTCGCATAGACGTCGCAAGGCTTTCGACGCCCGAAAGACGTCGCAAAGCTATTGCGAGATAAGATATCGCAAAGGAGAAGCAAAACTTGCAACTCCATTGAGAGTCTGGTCCTTGCAAAAGCTCTGCGAGGCCATTCTTTGAGACATAGTTGTGAGGCATGTCCTTGTGGGGCCCTGCGACGCTACCGTCAGCGACGTTTCTGCAAGGTCGCCTCTGCGAGGTCTCTGCGAAGCCACACATGCGACATCTCTGCAAGGCCCGCGTTACGACGTCTCTGTGAAGCGGGTCCCGGCGACGGGTTTCGTAAATAATTTAAGAAATAAATAAAAATCAAAATTAATAAACTAAATATTAAAATTATTTAAATCATATAAAAATAAAACAAATAAAATTAAAATAAAATAATCCTATGAATATTTTACAAAAATTTAAAAGTTTTCGGACCGGTCCAAATTCCCCGACCGGGAGTCCTCATCCCCATCATCGATCTCTGCAAAAGGATCAACCAACTCTGGATCCTTTTTGGTTAGAATAGACCACAAGCGATCATATGTCGTGATTTTCTTCTTTGCTTTGGCCAGCTAGTTGTTAGTCCGGTCCAATTCTTGCGTTTGACGGTCCACTATCTCTCTAAGATCGTCAGAAGTGCCAGATGTTTGAGAGAATTCTTGAGGTGAAATGCACTGATCGATCCTCGATCCGAGTGAACTTGTTCCAAATAACCTCCTTTTTTACGGGGAGCGATCTAATAAAACAATTATATTCACAAGTTAGAGTAAATTATGTAAACTTAAAATGAAAGAAATAATTAAAAACAATTTTACCTCTGCATATAGATAATCCTCCAGAAACAGAACTCTCATCACCACAGGATTGCGTTAATTCTTGCATCTTTGCAGTGACGTCATTGTAGATCTTTTCAGATTTTTTGTCCATGAAAACTCCATTCTTGTTGCGCTTGGTGACGTATAGAGTGTTAAGGATATCGGGTGAGTATCCCCTGATTCCTCTTGCTGAAAGTATTGAAAAAATGTTAATAGTAGATTATAATGTAATATGAATAATTTTAAAATATTCTTAAAAATGTAACTAGAATACTTACCAGTTTATGGGCTCGGGCTTTAGACGAAGTTCGGCCCGAGCAATGCTTGTGCGGACCGATGCCATTAGGATCTGACAATTGAGCCGCGCGACAGCTAGCGCTCCTCTTATGTGACTTCGGATCCTTCCAGTATCAAATAAGGCCTTCTGAAACCGAATCCTTGAACCACTGGGGCATTGCCTCGTTGCCTTTCTTCTTCCATTTTCCCTTCCAACGATCGATTTGATCGTTCATCCCGTCTCCGCAAGACAGCTTCAAACTCTTTACGTACTTGCGCTGTAATGGAGACCTCCCAATGAAAACGTTGCTAAAAAGAAAAAGAATAAGTTACTATATTAAAGTTAACATAAAAGTATTATAAAAAAATAAAATAAATTAAGCAAAAAATATACCACAAACGTATTGAATCAGCAATCGACGATGTGGAGTGGGGTCTGGGAAAAATTAACATACGGCTCCTGGAAATCTCGTTCAAAGATTTCCCAAATTGTTGTTGGTAATATCCCGTCGTCATCAAACCTACAAAATTTAAATCAAACAAAGTCAATGAAAATCGATAATAATTAACTAATAAAGTAAATAAATTTATAATTATAGAAAATACAACAAAGTTCTCGGTGGATGGTTCGGATGAAGATTACGAAGATATTTGTGGACGGGATAAGATAGAATATCCTCTATTGTCATCCTCGAAACAGCATGGGACACGCCGGGAGGTGCATGTGCAGTATCCAGTATAGGGGAAAACCCTGGCAGAGATGAGAAATTATCCCTAGGAGTCGGTGGAACAGATCTCGAACTAGATCCATGAATGGTCGGTGGGATTTCTCCGCTATCAGAAAAATATCGAGTGTCAAGATTATGAGAGCCTGACATGTGAGACAATAAAAATAGAAATAGTAATGCAAAATTCAAATTAAGTCGAATAAACTAAAAAAAATGTTTTGTAAATCAAATAAATAATTTTAAAAATAAGAAACTTTTTTTGCAACATATACGAATTGTGTAATAAATTTTTTATTAAAGTATTCAAAACTAATGTTACAAAACCAAAAAATATTCAGTAAATCCGAGAATCGTTTAGTAAATCTAAGATATAAATCCAAAAATGATATAGTAAATCCGAAAATCGTTTAGAAAAACTGAAAACCATATAGTAAATATAAAAAAAACGTTTAGAAAATCCTAGATCAAAAATTAAAAATCATAGATCCAAAATCGAAAATAATAAATCTTAAAATGAAAATCCTAAATCTTAATCAAAAATTCTAGATCTAAAATCGAAAATCATATATCTAAAATCGGAAAACCTAGATCTAAAATCAAAAATCCTAGATCTAAAATCAAAAATACTAGATCTAAAATCGAAAATAATAAATCTTAAAATGAAAATCCTAAATCTTAATCAAAAATTCTAGATCTAAAATCGAAAATCATATATCTAAAATCGGAAATCTTAGATCTAAAATCAAAAATCCTAGATCTAAAATCAAAAATACTAGATCTAAAATCGAATCCTCTAGATCTAAAATCGAAACTTGTAGGTTTAACATCCTACATCTAATTTCGAGTGGTAAGGGATAGAAAATACTTACCTTAGGCGGAGGAGGAGCTCGCCGGTGGTGGAGAGAGAAGGCAGAACACTTGAATGGCGCGGCTAGGAGAAGAGAGTAGAGATTAGAGAGAGAGAGGAGAGATGAGAGCAAAGATTAGAATGACGGAGATTAGGGAGTTGAGAAAGAGGAAAATGGACTTACATTGGGTGGACGATTTCACACGGGAAGAAGAACCGAATAAACGAATAAAATTTTGCCAGCGGTGGAAAGAAGAAACGCAGAAAATTTCGTGAAGGAAGAAGAAGAGAAGAAAGGAAAACAGCGCTGCTATTAGTTTTTATAAGGCCATCGCAGAGCCATCATAGGGGCCTAGCATATATGCGATGTCCCTACGATGGATGTAGGGTTTTTTTTTAACAAAAATATTGGTTTTGCTAGGCCCATGCGATGTCGGGGTTCCGGATGTCGCAAGAATGTTGCAAGCTTGCGACACCCTCGTCACATCCGCGCCCCCGACATTGCAGGGGCCTTGCAAAGCCAATATTAAAAAAAAAAATGGTCGGAGATTCTAAGTGTTTCGATTGTAATCTTATGATTCTCATACATCAATCTTATTACCATTTAGCAAGTATCTGACAAAATCGAAGGTTTTGCGACATATCTGAATACCTTCGGGTTTTTAGAGACTTGTCATAATACATTCGATTTGTCAGAGACTTGTCGTATTAAGTTCGGGTTTGTCAGAGACTTGACACCTTTGGGTTTGTTAGAGACTTATCGTAATATATTCGAGTTTTTTATAGACTTGACACCGTTTGTCGGAACACCTAAAGGTTTGTCAGAGACTTGTCGTAATACATTTGCTTTATCAAAGACTTGTCGTATTAGGATCTGGTGTTGCCCTTGCGACATCAAAAACTTGCGACATCCTCGCCCCTGATAACATTCCATATGCCGGGAAGTCACTTATTGTCCATAATAAAAATGCGTGCATATTGAAATTCTGCTGCTGCGAGTAATCGAATGTGCAAATACCCCTATACCATAACTGTTTCAGCTCGTGAATCAGAGGTTGGAGGAACATATAGAGGGAACGCTTAGGATGACTAGGATCTGACATTAGAATAGTCATAAACAAAAATTCCCTTCGCATGCACATATCCGGTGGAAGATTATATGGCGTCAATATGAGAGGCCATAGAGAATATTGTCTACCAGATAAACCAAATGGGCTAAATCCATTGATGCATAAACCTTGATAAATATTCATAAACTCTTTAGCGAAGTCCGAATATACTGTTTTGAAAATGTTTTCAAGCCTTTGCATATGACGGACGTGTAACCTCTGCATCATTTACTTTATGTTCGGCATGCCATCTCATTGCAGAAGATGTCATCTCCGATTGATATAATCGTTTCACTCTATCAGTGATTGGAAAGTACCACATATGTTTGTATGGGACACGCGTCCTTTCCTTTGTTGCTCGATATCTTGGCTTCCAACAAAAACGACATTCCTGCAACTTATCATCCTCTTTCCATAAAATCATGCAATTGTCACTGCAAACATCAATCATTTCTGATGGTAATCCTAGACACACAACTACCTTCTGCATTTCATAATAACTCTCAGCAGAATTATTATCTTCTGGCAAATTGATACTACAAGTTTTAACCATATATTCTACTGCAAGTGCACAACAAACGAAATAGTATTTAGGGATCAAATCCACGAAGAACCAAGTTACACTCTCAATTTCTATCGAGTCGCAAGCTATATCAGTCAAATGGAGGAAGTAAATTCCAACAACTTAAATGTGGATGTAATCAAATAATTAAGACAATCAGATGTCGGGTATTCATTCGGGAGTTAGAATTCTTGTCAGGGAAACTATTCAGGAACTACTCTAATCTATTTCTTGGCTTGAACATGAATAAAAGCATACCAACTCTCGTTGAATCTACCCCTCTATCAATAATCTAAAGGTCCTAACTCTCGTTGGTTTCAGATTACAAATAAGCTTTATCGTTTTGGTTTAATTACCCACAATCCAACCTAGCATCAACTCTCGTTGGTAGTGAAGGAATTGCTCTTCTAATCTAGTTCTAGTTCTTAACAATCTTCTGGAAGGTTAACAACCAAAAATCATTGACTAGGTGATCAAGCTAATTTATGCATTAGATTCGAGTATTAGAAGGAGAATCATCTACTAATCAATCTTATTCGTTCCCTAACAGTGATTCTAAAACCCTAGAATCCCTAGATCTGATCTAAGATCTACTCAGACATAGAACAACAGTTTAAGCAGATCATAATGAATTGAAATTGAAATTGCATAAAGAATGAATAAAGAGGTTTTAGAAATTCTCTCAAGTATGAAGAGATCTTCTTCCTAGCTTACAAAACTCTCCAACTCTGTAAAATTTCGTTCTTAGAAGTTAAAGACGGCTCTCCTAAAAAGAATAGGGAAAATAGTATTTATATGGCCCAAAAATAGGACCTGAAAATCGCGAAATTAGGTTTCTGCAAAAGGCTAGGATCGATCGAGCAATGGGCGCTCGATCTATCTCCTGGATAATGAGTCGATCTTCTCAGAGACTAGGTCGTTCTTCAGATCGTTCGCATCATCCTTCGAGATCAATGATCGATTAATCATTGGTAGATCGATCGGTCCTTCCTTTCGTGGAGAATGCCGAAAAATGCTTCAAACCTCTCCAATGTTCCACCTTCAAACATGATTCCAACTCCGAACGTTTTGACCGGAAATCTCAATAAAAGTAGACAAATTTCCTAGATATAATTGTAATAATGAGCTCAAAACCGACAAAATATGAGGAACATCATTCCCCCAGACTTAGCTTCTTGCTTGTCCTCCAACAAAGAAAGAAAGACCGTAGGAAGATCATATCTCATCAGACAAATGACTCTCTCGATATCCTGCACATCAAGTCCAAAGTGATCACAAGAATACGACTCATCAAAATCGAGACCACCTTGTACTTCCCCCAGACTTAGCAAACACAACAATCTCTCGTAAAACTGAGAATATTACCATGATATGCATCTGTAACCACATCATGATACCTATTTCCTTGGAGATGAACATAGTTTTCAAACATACTACCGCTATAATTATAATTAGTATTATCATAACTAAGTTGATCATTAACACCAGCACCTGTATTACTAATTCTAGCATCCAAATTGTACCCTTCCCCATGAAAAAACCAGACATTATAGTTTGGAGTAAATCCTCTATTATATACGTGTCTTTTCACCATATCGATATTTAAATATTTCTTGTTCCCACACGCTATACATGGACAAAAGATGTTACCGTCATTCAGAGTATATGGGTTATTTGTCATCTGATTTATAAATGATCGCAACCCATCTCTCGGAGCTCCTTTGTCACTTCTCTGGTCTCTATATCCCTTCGATTATACATCCATCGTCATAATGCGAACACTTCATGTTCCGACGTCATTTATTTTATCAAGATAAATAGTTTAATGGAATATTTGTCTCTAGAATTTTTTTTATTGGCAAACGAAATTTTCTCTCACTAGTATCTCTCTCTTATTACTTCTGATTTGTGTCAAAATACCTTCTACGAAAAATCATGCTATCGAATTGCAATGTTGCAAAAGTCAATCGCAAGAACAACGCAAAGATGTCGCAAAGATGCAATAGAAAGGTTGTCTCGCAAGAACGTTGCAGGTTTGCGATGCCTTTGCGACATATTTCTAGGTCAAGAGCGTCACAACAGAATCGCAATTTTCCCGCAAACTTGCAACGTTTTTTCAACATCACATTTTTGCTACGCTCTTGAGATGCCAAATTTTTCATCGCAAGAGCGTTCCAAAGGCAATGCAATTATGCGATGGAAATTTGGCCTCGCAAATGGCCTTTTTCTTGTAGTGATACAAATATGATAAGATGGTCCAAGTATAGTAGGTAGTATGGCTTCTATCTAGAAAGCTTGGGAAGAAAGTAGTGTGCTTTTGGAGTGTCAATGTTCATTAATAGAGTCTTCAAACCTCAGCTGGTGTGATGAATAAAGAATCGTTGGAGAGTTAAAGCTTTCAGTGTGAATGCATCCAAATAAAGAAAGTTGAGTTTGGGGATAATTCGCTTAATCATGTGGTTGTTGGTGTACGGTAAGATATGTCTTGACTCTCCTGATTGGTTTAGTTTCTCCCCTAAATTGTTTTATTCCTATCCTGGTCTCCAATATCTGGTTTGCAAGTGATTGAACCTGTGAGTTTCCAAATAAGAAAAGCCGAAAAACCTTCGGTTTAGAAATTAAATAACTTCTAAACCAAATTTGATTTTGGCTTGAATCCAACTCTCAGCGAACCTCATATTACTCCAGATTGTATATAATTTCGTTTTGTATCTTAACTCTTCATGGTTTGGTCAGAAATATCCAACTAATGCATGTATGTCCAAACAAAGTAAGTTGGAAATGGCTGGATTTGGAACTTGAATATATCCTTCGTCTGAACTGATTCCACTTCGAGGGGTTCTCATTGAGCTAGGAATGTGCTCCTAGTGATAATTTCGTTGGTAGTGGGTTTCCTCAGACTTTGTTGGCTCTGAACAAGGCTCATGGGTCTTCTCGAATCTCCTTAGGCCTCATCGGTAAAAGTTCTAGATCTTTAACTGTAGTTTCCTCCGCTGCCTCCAATGCAGGGAATCAACCGTTAATAATGTCACATTTATAATGTGTAAATCATTCTTCCTAAGTAGACTTAAACCTATAACCACTTTATTACAAAAACTAGGTGAGTGCCCCGCGCTACGCGGCGAGATCCTTTTTTAATTTATGTAGTTTTGTTGCAATTTTTTTTTTATTTTGGGAGAACTATGAGAGGTGTATTACGGAAAGAGAAACAAATGTTTTAAATATTGATGAACAATATTTCGGCTGAATATTTTGTCAACAGTCGAGACTACTTTGATGAATATTGGCCATGTTGAAGTGGTTGAACTTGTTCTTCTCGGTTCTTTTCTGTACAATATAGAAACACTGAAATTACAGCATTGAAGTCTTACATACATCAATATGGATATTTATTGTATATGAAATTACCTCTGGCATGATAGTGAAGATTGTTGAAAATCTCTTTGTATACGACATTTTTAATGGCTGATTTGTTTTCTTTTTGTGTGGTGGCACTCCAAATTCGTAGCCCTTCTTTTGATGTGACCCGAGATAAAGTAACATAGAGTTGGTCATGACTGAATACATGCTTGGGTAGATAGATACCCACATTTTGTAAACTTTGGCCTTGACTTTTTTTATTGTCATTGCATAACAAACTCTAATAGGGAATTGTCGTCTTAGCATTTTGTATGGACAATTTGTATTTGTCGTTGTCATGATGATCCTTGGTATAAGCACCTTTTTCTTGACATTGGTGCCGGTTAGTACCTCTGCTTCAAGTACCTTCTCACCCTAAACGAGTAACAAGCAGTCTAGTCACGTTGCATAAACCTTGATTTTAGTTTATGTTTCTTAACAATATGATTGGGGCATACTGCTTCAAAGGTAGGTGATGATTTGGTAATCCTGAACACTTGAGTGCATTTAGGTACTCTGTAGTGTATACAAGGTTAACTCCATCAAGGTCATCATCATCAGCGATACTGTCAGCACTAAGATACTCTTTCATGTCACCTCCAACTTTTGCTAAGAAGAAATCATTTAGCTTATCAACAGTTTCATTCCTTGGTGTTAGGATGGCACGACCTCGCAGATTTACACAGTTTTTGAAAGAGTTTTTGAGATTTGGGAATGTTGCTTCCTCCATTTCTCTCATTGAGTTTTCTCCTTTTTCCAAGAGTAATGTGTCTTCGATCTCTATGTAGTAATTTTCTAGAGAAGCTTCGTTCAGAGTATTGACACTTAGCCTCGCCATTCCCAACTTGTAAAATCCATGCAGCAAAGTTTTTTTTCGTCTTGCTTCATTCTCATGGTTTTGGTAAGAGTGGCAATGTAACAACTTTGCTAAATGTAAGATCTATTAAGTGTTGCGAGAATTGTATCTTGTCTGCTTCCTTGTGAGATGACTGGTAATATTTGTCTGAAATCTCCACCTAACAAAATTGTCTTTCCCCAAATAGTTTTGCTTCTGCATCTGGGTCGGTAAAAACTCATGATATCTCTTAATGTGCGATCTAATGCTTCAAAAGTGTGACGATGTGCCATTGATGCTACATCCCATATGATTAGATCTGCTGTCTCAACCAATTCTGCGAGCATTGTTCTTGGTTTGATATCACACATCGAGTCTTCATGGAGATCTATTGGTATTTTAAAATAAAAAATGAGCAGTTCTTCCTCCTGGTAGAAGTGTTGCGGCTATACCTGAAGTTGCAACAGGGATGACTATACGTATAGGGTTTTCCAATACCACCTGGGCCATTAACGAAAAATAGTCTTCCTTTGCAGTTGATGATTGAATCCATGACTGCTTCGTAAACGGAAAGTTGCTCTTCATTTAGGTTGGACAACAATTGAATGTGGTTAGCTCTTTCTTCATCTTTATTGTAACTTAACTCATCCCGTACCATTGAGTACAATTGAATGTTGATGATCTGTAATCTTGTAGTGAGAATATTTGGGGACAACCTCAAAGTTGTTAAGTATATAAATATTGCCTTCTTCGAGCTGGTTTTTGAATTTCTCCATGCGACGGTGGTAGATGGACCCTTGCATTACGGTTTCCTGAATATGTATGGATAAACGAAAAGGATGTGTAAAGTACTAAACATCGATGAGAATGACTTTTGTACATTAAGTACATTAGTTGAAACATAGAAAATTATATTAGCACATTTTATGTTAAAAGAAAACGCTAAGCAGGTAGGGCAGATAATTACTTTGATTTTTGTTGTAGGTAAGAACTATTGGTAAAGTTTTATGTTAGTGGAGATGTTGGTTACATCCTTTTTATCAAAAGTAAACCCATAATAGATGAATTTCATACCTTTTCATCCAATAGTAAGAAATCAAGGCTGATGAGAGCTCCATTCTGTTTGGGGTTTCATGCCTCCCACATACGTAAAATGCGGACCATGACATGCTGCATTATTTTCCCCACAACAAGTTCAGTGAGAGGTATGTTTTTTGGAATGAGAGCAGATGAATTTAGTGTTTGAGAAGCCACATGATAGTAATTTAGGATGAATTACTGGAGATAAAACAAGTTGTTGTCATGTAAGATATGAGTTGGGAGAGTTGAGTAGTCACTGGATGTTTTAATTGTGTGTTCATAGTAATTAAGATACGTGTTAATTATTTTCTTGTAGCTGTAAGTGTAGGAAGAGAAACAATTAAACGTTATACTTTCTTATTTGTACAAAGGTGAATGGATTAACAGAATTCAATACATTTCAACCTCAACATTGAAACTTTTGGGATTCCAAATGAAATTTATTGTGTTTTTACCTTAAATTTAATTATAAGAATGACTCCATAGTAATAAGAGAGAAACGTATATAATGATTTAAGTTAATAGTGGAAGTGAGTTAATGTCTTTTAATGTAGAATAATTGAATTATTGTATTGTTAATGTCTCGTGAAGAGTATTGGTTACTTGAAGGTTAAGTAGTGTTGATAACTCATCATTTTTAAGTTTCAACATCACGTATCTTTTTAAGTAAAGTAACCAATGAAATTATTTTATAAATCCAAGTCATCTAATACTGAAGACTATGTTCAATGATTTTTGTATACATCACCCAAATTCAGAACAAGGCGATACAATAGACCATCGTTGAAGGAGAAAAAGAAAGATAATTAGACTGTGACTAAACATGTGTTGTAAAGTACTCCAGCCTTCTGAAACAAAGGTAAAACTGAACTGAAACCTCTACTTATATGAACTTATTTGTAACAGGACATAAAAACGTGACATCTGTTTGAACACAAAGCATAATTATTGTTGATAATAGAAGAGATAATACAAAATGACCCGATTTAGTTACAAACATTAGTAAAACTTTGTGATTGTAAAACAAGAACGTATTAAACATCACAGTAGCAGACTTCAGATATGCTTTGTGATATAACAGTACATGACAACCTCTGCATATAAGTATGACAGAACGACCATACATAGCAATGGTTTCAAAAGAGACATAAGAGTAAAAACGTATCAGCTGACATGTGTTGGAAATTCCTGTAGGTTATGGACAGAGTTGTGGTTGTGATTCCTGGTGCGTCGGGCTGCTCACGTTCACAGGCGTGGGAGTTTCTGGTTTCAAAGAATGTGATGGCACAATGCATTTTTATTGAGAAAGCCATGTCTGTCGAAGAACTAAAACAGTATCTGGAGAAAGAGTTTAAAGCAGACATGGAAGGAAGTGTTACAAAGGTGAATAACGGCTGCAACAGATTCGTGAAGAGTGATGGTTACTTAAAGGTTAAGTAGTGGAGAGGGAAGTTAGTTTTTGATGAGTTGAATTAATCAAGCAATTTAATTGGTGTTTTTAGATGATATGTCATGCTGATGTGTGAGCATCAGAAGAGACAACCCTGCTTTTATATATATAATTCACTAGACCGAAAACCATACCATACTTAAAACATGCTGAAAGTTAAATTACTAGATAAATGTTTTTGTCAGAATTATTCATTCTTCCATCTTGAATCACATGCCACTTCTTTGTAAAAGAAATTTTGATGCTTTCAATGATCCAACAATAAATAAAAGTTAGGAAAACGAATTGTGAGAATGGATTATCTTTACAAAATCTTGACGAAATAAAGGACTCATTCATGTTGCTACGTGAACACCTCTCCTAATTTTTTTTCACTTTTTTAATTTGGCAAACTAGGAGTTCTAGTCTGAAACCCATAAATCTTTGTAAAATTCAGGAAAAGACCATGTAAATACTTTTGACCATGTAAATATGACTACTAATTTCACACTTAAAAGTAACCAATTCAAAAACCATGACGACTTTGTTTCATTCTTTAAGTGAAAATTACTAAGCCACTCTCTTTTATTTTACACAAGTTGATTATTAATCCACGTTTAAAAAATCTTAAAAGTTTCCTCTGTTTGCTGTTAAAAATGTTCTTATATGCCAAGTGAATTCCAAAGTGAGTATCATAGAATGAATATAACATCTCATATAAATGTCTTAAAATTGAAGATAGTAAAACGATTCAGCTACCAACTCTCTATCTTTCAGTTTTGGCTTCATAACTCACTTTGCGCCATGTTTTATGGGATTCTTTACAATACTAATCAACACTTTCTCTTTCTAATTTTTTTACCATTTTATTTTTGTTAGTATTGAGAATTTCAATTATGTCATTATTTACTCTCTTTTTATAATAACAAAAGACCCAAAAATACACAAATATTTAATCTCTGCCACTTATTTTCAAAAATGTAATTTTCATGAACTTTTCAAAGCACCATTAACAACAAAAATTGAGCTCTAAATGTTCATCTACCCACCAAATTCGGTTATCCATAACTTCATTTCTTCTACTTTCTCACCAATTCCATCCAAAACACTCTCTCATATGCATTTTAAAAAAATCTTAAATCTTGTTGTTTTTGAGTTTGCGATTGGGCTTCTTTGGTATAAATTTAATCACAAGATCAATCTAACTCTTTACTATTTTCATTTTTTTTTACATATAGAAGACTTCATGCAAAGTAGACTTAATATGAAGGCTACAAGTAAACATATGAGTTAATTTTGCATTTGACCAATATGTTGTAGAATTAACTTGAAGTCTACACATTCCTCTTTGTAAAAAAAACTCTTATGTAAATTTCATGTTAAGCTTACGATTAAAAATGGTTAGTTTTACAATTGACCAATGTGTTGAATATGAAAATTGAAGTCTATACCTAAAGTTTACACCCAATTTCAAATAGTATATTTCATATGAAATCTACTGAGGTTAATTATAGATTTGGAGAATCAGTCAGGGTTGTTTTGTGTTATTTTTATCTTTGTAAAACACAATTTAAACTTACGTTAATTGGTATCTCAAAAGTTAAACCAAATCGTCATAACGTCGGTTTACCACAAACCAGATTTTTAAAAGTAAACTAAAATCACAAGAATCTATTTTGTAGACTTCATAAAAACTCTACTTTGTAGATTTTATATGTAAATCTACATTGAAAACTTCATACAAATTTTCTAAACCTTAACATTTACTCTAAATATTAATTCCTAAACCGAATATCGATTATTTTATATTTAATGGTTAATTTAAAAAAACTTATATAAAGATACAAATTATTTATATTCAAAATTTGATATTTCGTTTAAATTTTTTTTAAAAAAAAAGATACAAATCTTACATGATTATCAACTTATAATGTCAAAACCCTAAGTTTATATATCCTAATATAAAATCCTACATGATTACCAACCCATTGTGTCAAAACCTAAAATATGATCTTTGTTAGTTAATTTCATAAATTTTAACTTTTATACTTCATAATTGTTTCTTTTCATTTTTACAAACACAACTTTTTTTATTAAGAAGAACTAAATATCACATTATTCGCAAAGAAATTATAACAAGCCTTGAAACTTATAAAAAATATAACCAAAAGTTACTCTCTATTTTCTTGGTATTCCTTTTAACCGTCTAGCTAGTTTAATTTCATAAATTCTAATTTTTATACTTCTTAATTACTTATATTGCTTATATTTTGGTTTATGTATATAAATATTTCATCAAATTATTTTTTATTATTAAAAAATTCAAAAACAAACTAAAATTACAAAGTAAATTTCATATCAAAGTGGATTTCTGACTTCATATAAAATCTACACTAAACCTAAACATAATTTCTAAACCAAATATTGATTATTTTATATTTAATGATCAAAACTTTAAGCAACACATATTAGTAATATATTCAAAACATAAGATTTCATTCAAATATTTGAAAAATATATACAAAAATTACATAATTATCAACTCATATTGTCAAACCCTAAGGTTACATAATATAAAATCCTACATCATTACCAACTCATAATACCAAAATCTAAGAAATATGATATTTATTATTGTAATTTCACAAATTTTAATTTTTACACTTCTTAATTGTTTTTATTTTGGTTATGTATACAAATATTTCATCAAATTACTTTTTATTATTTTTAAAATTTTAAAAGAAACTAAAATCACAAAGTAGATTTTATATGTAGACTACAATATATAGTCTATTTATGAGGTTACAACCTTGTGTAGACTACAATATGTAGACTACACAAGATTATAACTATACTTGTGATCTTTTTTTTTGTTTGTTCATTAAGAAGAATATTGTAATTTCACTAACCTTTGAGTTAATATTTTATTTGATTCAAACTGAGGTTTACTTCAAAAGTGCTTGTTGTATTGATTTCATACAATGAGATTTACATCAAATATATACATAGAGAAAGAGTAATACAGCTAATCAAAGATTACATTTATTTAAAGATATCTTGTTTACTTATTTGGCTAATACTATTGATCATATACAATATATAAGTGGAAGAGTGTGGAGCAAGCAACCAAAAATAAGGAAGATAAGCTTGGAGAAGAGAATTGGAAAAGAGGAAGAGAGTTGGGTCACTAATGGACCGAAGGGAATAGTGGCCTTGGATGTGACCATGGGCTGCTAATGGACCGAGGAAGAATCCTGGTTGTGGACCGAAAGGGAGCTGCGGCCATAGAAGGGATCATGGGCCGCTGGTGGACCGAAGGAAGAAACGGGAGTGAGGACGCAAGGTCTCGGCCTCAGGAAGGAAGATGGGCCGAGGTCTCTCCGATCCAGTGCACATGATGGGCCGAACAAAAGGAAGAAGTGATCGACCCAGAATGGAGGAGCGGTCCGTACGGCGCGGGAATCCCGAGAGACCCCGTACACTGTTCTCTCGGGGCGCGAGTCGTAGCAGCAAGGACAGAGGACCGTTGGGGCCACCAACAACTCCATGTGTCAGTGTGGACCCCAATCAAGCCGTTGCGCCTCGCCTGGGACCCACGAGCCGCCTGCGCCCTGCCACATACCCGCGGGACCACCTGCGCCCACCTGCGCCCTTCACCTACCGCGGGACCACTTCTCACTTTCTCTCTCTAACTGATCTCTCCTATTAGTAACGGCCAAATTGTCTCCTTTGAGCCTTCTTTACCTCATTCAACTATATATATGTGTGTATGGTGAATATGAAAAGTAATGGATTAAAAATTCTCATTAAAATGTCTTATTCTTCACTTAGTTCATTCTCTTCTTATTTTGATTTCTAATTGTTCTATCCACAATCTCTTTACTCTAATATTCTTACATGGTATCAGAGCGATAAAGATCCTAATCTCATTCTAATCCTAGTCTTAAACTCTATTCTTCTTATTCATCTCAAAATTTTCGAGAAATTTCTCAAAAACGTCATTTTTCGATAGAATTATCATGGATTCCAACAAAGGGGCATGTATACCAGTCATTCTCAAAGGGCCTAACTACATGCTATGGTCACGAACTGCAAGGATGATCCTATGCAGCCGGGGATTATGGAGTCATGTAGAGCCACCACAAGAAAAGGGTTCAAATGTCACCAATGAAGGAAAAGAGAAGGAAAGTGCTTCCGACATGATAACTATCGATCAAAATAAATGGTTCCAAGAAGATCAAACGGTAATGGCTATCATAACCGCCTCTCTTGATCCACATCTTCTTGAATCATACCTTTTTTGTGAAACCGCAAAGGAATTGTGGGATACACTTAAGAGAGTATATGCAAATATTTCCAATCTTACTAGAGTATTTGAGGTTAAAAGAGCTCTAAATACTCTAAGTCAAGAAGATATGGAATTTGAAGATTATTTTGGAAAATTAAGAGTTCTTTGGGTGGAACACGAGATGTTACGGCCAAGCACAATGGATCCCATTGTGCAAAACGAAAGGAAGGAGCAAGATAAAGTGTTCGGACTACTTGGAGGTTTACATCCTTGCTACAATGATCTCGTTAAGTCCATACTAAGAGAAAAGACGCTCCCAACGGTGGATGAGGTGTGTGCTCAAGTCCAACGGGAGCAAGGAAACATTGGACTTATCAATAGCAAGAAAGACTTAATCACCGCTCACAAGGTAATTTATAAAAATGATGATAAGAGAAACATGGTGTGTGAGCATTGCAAGAAAAAGGGACACACAAAGGAGAAATGTTGGATTCTGAACCCCCATTTAAAACCCAACAAGTGGAAGGAACAAAGAGCAAATATAGCTCACGAGGAAATTGGAGGAGAACCGGCGGATGTTACAAAAACCGGGGGAGGAGTCATAGCAATGAGTGCAAAATCTCATGGTGCGATTGTGAGAAGGTCGGATCTTGATGAAATTATCCAAGCCATCGCAAACTTAAAGGATTCCGGTATCTCTAATTTCTCTAAAACTCCAATTGATTCCTTAATTATTGATTCCAGTGCCTCTCACCATATGATAAGTAATCCTAGGTTGATAAAGAACATAAAACCAACCATAGGAAATGTTATTGTAGCAAATGGTGAAAAGGTTCCAATTAGTGGCATAGGAGAATTAGAAGTATTTAACAAGAGAACAAATGCATTTTTTATGCCTAAATTTACCTCTAATCTCCTTTCAGTTAAGAAAACCACATCCGATTTAAATTGTTATGCTATATTTGGTCGTAATCATGTACAATTTCAGGATATTGAGAGTGGAAAAACCCTTGGAGGAGGAATGACCAAAGATGGGTTATATGTTCTAGAGGGAAAATCAACTCCAAAAGATCTACATTATGTTCCTATTAGCAATTTAAATTCTAGTAGTGGTTCTTGTTTTAATTCGGTATGGCATGCTAGGTTGGGTCATCCCCATTCTAGAGCCTTAAGTTTAATTTTACCTAAAAACTCATTTGATCATAGTTCTTGTGAGGCTTGTATTTTAGGAAAACATTGCAAATCGGTTTTTCCGAAATCTAGTACTATTTATGCAAATTGTTTTGATTTAATTCACTCGGACGTTTGGACCTCTCCTTGTGCCTCTAGAGATAACTTAAAATATTTTGTGACATTCATTGATGAAAAATCAAAATATACTTGGGTAACATTAATGGCATCTAAGGATCGGGTCTTTGATGCTTTCATTAATTTTCAAAATTATGTGACTAACCAATTCAATTGCAAAATAAAGGTACTAAGATCGGATAATGGAGGAGAATATACAAGCACTAAGTTCAAAGATCACTTGAACAAATGTGGCATAATTCATCAAACAAGTTGTCCACATACCCCACAACAAAATGGTGTGGCGGAAAAGAAAAATCGACACCTTATGGAAACTTCAAGATCAATGATGTATCATATGAAGGTTCCTAAAAGATATTGGGGAGATGCGGTATTAATGGCATGCTACCTCATCAACCGACTTCCAACCAAAATCTTAAACGATTTATCACCATATGAGGTACTTAACGATACAAAACCTTTCATCGATCATTTAAGAGTATTTGGATGTGTGTGCTATGTCTTGATCCCAGGAGAATTACGTAGCAAACTTGATGCCAAGAGCACAAAATGCATGTTCCTTGGATACTCAACCACACAAAAAGGTTACAAGTGCTTCGATCCAATGAATCATCGAATCTATATTTCTCGGGACGTGAAGTTCATTGAGGATCAAGGATACTTTGCAACGCCTAATTGGGATGAACTCAAAGATCTTACTAATACCACTCAAGATAGGAATGAGAGTTTGAGAATACTACTTCAACAAATTAGTGACAAAGAAATTATCTCCACAAATACGGAGGAAGAAGTACCACGACAACATACCTCCGCCAACGGAGAAAGTGAACCCACATCCGTTGAGATTGAACAACCAACGATGGAGTCACCTTCTACCTTGGAGGTACCAACATCTCCAACTCCATCCATGGAAGCTCCTCTAAGACGAAGTACAAGAATTCGTAAAGACCCTTCCACGAGGCTCAAGTCTCGGTTTTGCTACAATACAACATCCGAGGCACATCCTATCCAAAAGGTATGTTCTCTTGACCTTGTGCCTCAAGATCATAAGGGTTTCCTTGGAAAAATTGCACTTGACCAGGTTCCGAGAAGCTATGATGAAGCCAAAACTCGGAAAGAATGGCATGATGCAATTATGGACGAATGCAATGCAATGGAAAGAAACCACACGTGGGATCCGACAAAATTACCACCGGGAAAACGAGCAGTCACATCTCGATGGATCTTCACTATCAAATATAAGAGTGATGGGAGTATTGAAAGATACAAATGCCGGTTGGTTGCTAGAGGTTTTACACAAACCTATGGACAAGACTACACCGACACATTTGCACCCGTTGCAAAACTCCATACGGTACGTGTTATTCTATCTTTGGCTACAAATTTAGGATGGGAGCTATGGCAAATGGATGTCAAGAATGCATTCTTACAAGGCGAACTTGAAGATGAAGTATACATGCATCCACCTCCCGGATTAGAAGGTATGGTCAAACCCGGGGAAGTTCTACGTCTTCGAAAAGCCATTTATGGTCTTAAGCAATCCCCTCGGGCTTGGTACCATAAGCTAAGCTTCACACTTAGAGATCGAGGCTTCCGGAAATCCGAGTCGGACCACACATTATTTGTTTCCAATGGACCAAATGGGATCATCGTGGTTCTCATATACGTGGATGACTTGATCATTACCGGCAATGACAAGGACGGTATTTCTTCCACTAAAACTTATCTTAAGAGTGTATTTGATATTAAAGATCTTGGTGAACTAAAGTATTTTCTAGGTATTGAAGTATACCGCTCTTCGGAGGGTCTATTTCTCTCCCAACGAAAATACACTCTTGATTTACTTGGTGATATAGGAGATTTAGGTTCACGAATTGCTTCCACACCCCTTGAAGATGGCTACAAGGTCAGTCGAAAGGGGGAGAAGAATGATGAACCATACAAGGATGCACCCCAATACCGAAGACTTGTGGGAAAACTTATATACTTGACAATCACACGACCGGATATATGCTATGCGGTGAATCAAGTTAGTCAACATATGCAAAGTCCAACATTACATCATTGGAGCATCATGGAAAGAATTCTCCGATACTTGAGAGGAAGCCAAGATCGTGGCATTTGGATGGGCAAGAATAACAATACCGAGATTGTTGGATACTGTGATGCGGATTGGGCCGGTGATCGCAATGACCGAAAGTCAACTACCGGGTATTGCACTTTTATTGGTGGAAATTTGGTGACATGGAAGACCAAGAAGCAAAAGGTGGTATCATGTTCAAGTGCCGAGGCGGAATACCGAGCCATGCGGAAACTTACAAGTGAACTCACATGGCTAAAAGCACTTCTTAAAGACCTTGGCATTGAATCATCTAAACCAATCACCATGCATTGTGACAACCAAGCAGCCATTCACATTGCCTCCAACTCCGTGTTTCATGAGAGAACCAAACACATAGAGATTGATTGTCACAAAGTCCAGGAGAAAATCGAAGAAGGGGTTACTCTCCCATGCTACACCAAAAGTGAAGACCAATTGGCGGATATCTTTACCAAAGCCACAAGTTTGAAGGTTTGTGATCACATATATCCCAAACTAGGACTTGTGGATCTTCCGAAAGAATAATCAAAGGTCCCCTTTTCTCATAAAACTCATACTCTTTTTCCTTAGAAGAATTTTATCCCAAGAGGTTTTCTCTACTAAGTTTTTTTAATGAGGTGGGATTTATGAGAAAGCCAAGCTTAACCGGAATAATATTACGGTCAAGCTTGAGGGGGAGTATTGATCATATACAATATATAAGTGGAAGAGTGTGGAGCAAGCAACCAAAAATAAGGAAGATAAGCTTGGAGAAGAGAATTGGAAAAGAGGAAGAGAGTTGGGTCACTAATGGACCGAAGGGAATAGTGGCCTTGGATGTGACCATGGGCTGCTAATGGACCGAGGAAGAATCCTGGTTGTGGACCGAAAGGGAGCTGCGGCCATAGAAGGGATCGTGGGCCGCTGGTGGACCGAAGGAAGAAACGGGAGTGAGGACGCAAGGTCTCGGCCTCAGGAAGGAAGATGGGCCGAGGTCTCTCCGATCCAGTGCACATGATGGGCCGAACAAAAGGAAGAAGTGATCGACCCAGAATGGAGGAGCGGTCCGTACGGCGCGGGAATCCCGAGAGACCCCGTACACTGTTCTCTCGGGGCGCGAGTCGTAGCAGCAAGGACAGAGGACCGTTGGGGCCACCAACAACTCCATGTGTCAGTGTGGACCCCAATCAAGCCGTTGCGCCTCGCCTGGGACCCACGAGCCGCCTGCGCCCTGCCACATACCCGCGGGACCACCTGCGCCCACCTGCGCCCTTCACCTACCGCGGGACCACTTCTCACTTTCTCTCTCTAACTGATCTCTCCTATTAGTAACGGCCAAATTGTCTCCTTTGAGCCTTCTTTACCTCATTCAACTATATATATGTGTGTATGGTGAATATGAAAAGTAATGGATTAAAAATTCTCATTAAAATGTCTTATTCTTCACTTAGTTCATTCTCTTCTTATTTTGATTTCTAATTGTTCTATCCACAATCTCTTTACTCTAATATTCTTACAAATACGCCCCTGCAAGATGAAGTGGTCTTGAGCACTCCAATCTTGGAACAAGCAAGTTGTAATTGTGACCTTGGTAGAGGCTTGATGATTGTACATGCGAGGTAGTCATGTGTTGAGACGTGGGTGACACGAAGACTGTCTGCTTGAATGTGATTTTGAACGAAGTGATAATAAGTTTTATATGCTTCATTCCAGAGTGAAAAAACATGATTTGCACACAAGTATGTAGCACTGATGTTGTCGCAATATATAAATGGAGCACGAGGTAGCTGAATGTGGAGTTTAGTCAATAAGGAGAAGACCCATTTTACCTCCGAAGTTATGTTGGCAACAGCTCGATACTCTGATTCGGTGGAGGAAGGTGCAACATCGTTTTGTTTCTTTTAGGACCAAGAGATAGGCTTTTTGCCAATATAGACAAGATATCCGTTACTGGAGACATAATAATCTACATCGCTAGCCCAGTCCGCATCAGAAAAGACGTGAAGGTTAAGAGATGTAGCTTTGTGTAGTTGAATTCCATGAGTAGTTGTTCTTGCTAAATATTGTAGTACTCACTTTGTTGCAGCCCAATGAAGTTCCGATGGACAATGCATGAACTGCGAGAGGCGATTCACAGCATATGAGAGGTTTGGTCATGTAAAAGCTAGATATTGGAGACTCCGAACAAGTAATCGGTAGTGAGACGGATTTGTTGGTGGTGTACTATCCCGAAGCATGAGCTTTGGTGAAGACTGTAGTGGTATGGTTACTATTTTTGCATCAGTCATGTTGTGTTTTGCAAGTAGATCACTGATGTACTTATGTTGTGTGAGATGTAAACCAGCAGCTATATGTGTCACTTCAGCACCAAGAAAATAATGAAGATCAACTAGATCTTTGATGGAGAAGCATTGTGAGAATTTGTTCAGAACATGAGAAACTCGTACATCATCACTCTTTATAACAATAATGTCATCGGCATACACAAGTACATATGTGATAGATTTACCAGTATTTTGGATGAACAATGATGTGTCCGCAAGTGAATTGGTGAATCTGGTGTTGATGAGATGACGTTTGAGAGAGAGATACCATGCGCGTGGTGCTTGTTTAAGTTTGTATATCGGCTTGAAAAGATCGGTAGATGACATGTAAAAACCATTGGTTATGACATGTAAATCTCCTCAGTGAGTTCCCCTTGCGAGAATGCGTTATTGATGCGAGCTATTTTATTTGCCATGATTTAGCAGTTGCAACGCTGATAACAAATATGATTGTTGTAGTCTTAATCACAGGACTAAAGGTTTCGCCATAGTCGAGTCTATATTGTTGTGTTCAGCCTTTGCTACAAGACGTGCCTTGAAGCGTTCGGTTTTGCCATCAACGTGATATTTTATTGTAAAACACCCATCGGCAATCAACAAGGTTTTGTTGAGCATCTGCACGAACTAAATCTCATGTATGTTTGATTATATGTGCATCAAAATTTACTTGAAGCTGCATGACTCCACCTTTCGTCATGTTCTTGTTGTTGGTTCTCAATCTGAAAGCGGCGGACCTCTAATAGAGAGAGAAAAAAAAATTTGGTTTTTGAATATTATTTTTGGCGCTTGTAGTTATTTTGTGGTAGTTTGGGTTGGTGGGTTATTTGACTGGGTATGTAGGCTATTTGTGTTGGATGTTGGGTTATTGTTTTGTGGATTAAGACTAGCTTGGTTCATATCAGGTTCATTTATTTGTGATTGGATCTAGGTTGTGGGTTGCAAACCATTTTGGACTTAAGCAGTGGGCTTAGTATTTAGTGAGCTTGGCTGAACTATAAGTCGTAGTTCATTCTCTATTAGAGCAGTGGGCTCAGATTAAAAGGGAGAAAAAACGGGAGAAATGAGATTGAAGGTAATACCTGAGATGTTGGTGGTGTGATTGTTGTCGGCGGTGGCACAACTGGTGAAGGATCTATTATGGGGGGTTGTTCAGGTGACGAGATCGAAACTTGTATCGGTAGGTTGATAAAGTCAAAAGTAAGCACTATTTAATGTAGAGTAACCTAAGAATATACACGACAATGATCTTCTCATAGACGGGTTGTTGCTAAAATAATTTCTTATATGGTGAAATCATTTGAAAAACTAGTACTGGTAACTTGTTGATGAGATAGTTTGAGTTAGTTAAGGTGTAGGGCCAATAATCCATCGGCATCGATGACTGAGAGAATAACATGAAACCAGTCTCAACGAGATGACAAAGGTGGCGATGTCAGATGGGAGATTCCAATATGACCGAGAAAATCTCTTAAGGCAACAAATTCTCCTCCGTTGTCTGAGAATAAGGTACCAATTCGCTGATTGAATCGGTTTTCCACTAGTGACTTGAAAGTGATGAACGCCCGCTTTACGTTAGATTTTTATCTCAATTGATACAGCCATGTGTATCTTGAATAATGGTCAATAAAAAACATAGTATTTGTAATTATCAATTGATAGTATCGGCGATGTCCATACGTCACTGTAAAGAAGCTAAAGAGGTCTAGTTAAAGTCATACACGAGTGAGTAAAAGGTAGTTTATGACTTTTATTCAAAAGATAATCTGGGCAAGATAAATATTCTGTTGTTGATGAAACATGTACTAAAAAATCATAGATAACATTATTCAAGATAGATAGCTATGGATGACCCAATCTGTGAAAGAAATGCCATTGGTGAAAAACTGGAGGGAGATTACTCATAGAGGTGATTTCTAGCTTTGCCTTGGAACAACCGGACGTCTATTCATAGATCCTTCACCTGAAAATTGGTAGGGAAAATTAGACGAAAACATTATTGTTATTGCACAGCCGATAATCTAATATTAAGTTCTTCTCCATCTTAGGGACACAAAGAGTATTATCTAAGTGTAAGTTTCGAGTAGACTAAGGTATAGATATTAAACATGTGTGAGTGATGGGGGGATTATAGCCATCAGCAAGCATTACATCATCTCCACCAACATAAGGTTGATGCAAAGCAAGGTTATTTAGATTAGAGGTGATGTGATATGTAGCACCAGAGTCAACAAACCAGTCATCAGGAGGGTATGGACCATTGTTGACATAATTAGCTCGACGTTGCCATGGGTGTGTGTCATGTTGTGTTTGATTTGCTAGAGGGCCAAAATCAGGACAACGACGAGCAGTGTAGCCTTGTAGATTGCAGTATTGGCACTTACCCTTATAGGGACGTGGAGCACGAGAGTCACTGCGAGTTTGTGTAAGCTGTTGTTGCTGCCAGTTAGGTTGTTGTTGCCAGTTTTATTATTGCTGACAGTTTTGTTGTTGCTGCCATGGAGGTGAGTTGTCAGATCTACGATTGTTGTAGTTCTGATTGCCACCATTATTGTTGGTGGAGTTGGATCATTTGTTGTTGTACTGGCGTTGTTGAACATTGTTAGCAGAAACAGGAAATGATGCAGATTTATTATCATTGACGCAGAGGAGCTTTGCTTCATGGTTCAACAAGTGTTCATGAATCTCTGAAATAAAAGGAGGAGTGTCCTTCCTTCTATTTGATCAATAATTTTTTTGTATTCTTCTGGCCGACCATCAAGGATTAATTCAAGAGCATCCTTGTGTTCATAGGGTTTGCTAAGAATGGATTGATCAAGCTGAGTTTTGAGACCTTGAAGATATTTATCTATAGTTTTGGTGCCCTTCGTGTAGTATTCCAGTTGAGCTTTCAATTGCTTAATGTGGCCACGACTTTCTTTTGCGGAGGAGGAGGCGAGTGTAGACCAGATCTGAGATGCCGACGTTGCAGTAGACACCATTAGTTGTAAGGAAACAGAGATAGCTCCTAGTAAAGATTTAGATTAAGCTATCTTGGCGAACCCATATATTGTATGTAGGATTCGAAACAACATGATCACCAGTGACAATTGTAGCAGATGGAATGGGAAGTGTTCCATCAAGATGACCATGTAGGCCGTAACAGTCAAGAAAAGAACATGCTTGAAGACTCTAGACCAAATAATTGGTGCAATTAAGTTTTGAAACATGAGACATATTGATGTTTAGGAAAAAATGTGTGTGTATGGGTACACGATTTTTAGTGTGATTTTGAGAGTCTGGAATGGCGGTCATGGTAGAGTTAGAAAGAGAAAATAGGTTTTTGGAATGATTGTTCTGATACCATAAAAGTGCTTGTTGTACAGATTTCATATAATAAGATTTACATCAAATACATACACAAAAAAAGTATTACCAAGAATTACAATTTATATAAAAATATCTTATTTATTTATTTATTTGACTAATAAATTTCTGTATTTGCAACTAATTTTTAGGTTATTCTAGTTAAAAAAAAAAATTTTAATTCGGAAAGTTCGGTTATTTTATCCTCAACAACGTGGATAATAATGTTACTATAATACAAATTTACTTAATAACCTGGAGAACTCCACTGTGTTAACATATATAACTTCCATTTATATTAATTAATTAACCATTTAAACAAAAATAGTTGAGTAAATTGTTGTGTGTATAATACACACTAATACCAAATTCATTTTGTAACATAATTGTTCTCAGTTTTTCTTTTGAATCGACCCGATCCATATGAACCAATATTGAACAGATAAACATATATAAGTACTTGTTTACTAGTTGATCAAATAATTCCTTTTTTCAGTGAAAATAGTTCAAATAGCATGTATATAGGACATAATACACGAAACTAGCGAATGTAATAGCACAAAATTTGTGTCAAAAGACAATTTTGGCTTAAAACTCCATTCATTTTTTATGAAATTTAACATTTATTGATCATTAAAAAAAATACATAATCATAAAAATCAGATTACTAAATTAAAAAAAAAAATCTGTCAAAGAAACAAAGAATTGAAATTAATGAGCATCAAACTAATGACGAAGATAACCTCCAAATTTGTGAGGAAATGAGTAACGAAAGAAGCTTATTAGAGTGTATTAGTTAACAATTGGTTTACTTGGTTCGATTAGTATAGAATGTGTATACCAGTTTTGATTTTGATTTCATTGGTTTCATTGTATATATAAACGATGTTAGATTGGTGTTAATGTTAAGAGAAAAGCTTTCAATATTTCTTCTTCTCTAATATGGTATTAGAGCTATCTTAGTTCGAATTTCCTAACAAACTTGTGAGATTGATCTTCATCTAAGCATAATTTCAGCTTCAGATTCTTAATTCTTTTATTTCGATGGTATCAACAAAGGGTGTTGTTCGAAGATCCACAAGATTGAGAGCTGCTGGAAATGCGAGTTCAAATTCAACTCAAAAAGTAAACATCAGCTACAATCATGAATTCATCTAAGGATTTCACTTCGGATACTGAGAGTATAGTTCATCGAGCTCTGCAGATCATCGCGATGCCGAATTCGACTGATCCGAGTAAATCTCCTTTCTTCCTCCATAGCATGGATCATCCAGGTTTGCATATTATTTATATCCATCTCGATAGTAGTAACTATGATAACTGGAAAGTTGCGATGTGTATTGCATCAGATGCTAAAAATAAGATAGGTTTTGTTGATGGATCCATAATTCAACCATTGGTAACAAAATCACATTATCATCTCTGGTCCAGATGTAATAGTATGGTTAAATCCTAGTTGCTAAATGATGTTTCACGTCAGATTTACTGTAGTGTTTTGCGTCTTAATAGAGCATTTGATATATGAAATGATTTACATGGGCGTTTTCATGTTATGAATCTACCCAAAACCTTCAACATTCTTTAGGAGATTCAATATTTTCGTTAAGGATCTTTGAGTCTTTCTTAATACTATTGTAGTCCTAAGACTTTATGAGAAAATCTGGAGAAATCTGAAGAGCCTATTGATGCTTGCACTTGTGGTCATGGTCTTAAAATACACCAGAGGAATGAACGTTCTCGTATTGTGAAGTTTCTTGCTGGATTGAATGATTCATACACCATCATTCTTAGACAGATTATCATGAAGAAGGTGTTACCGTCTTTAGTTGAAGTATATCACATTTTGGATTAGGTTGACAGTCATAGGGGGTTTTCTAATGTTCTTCCTCCTACAGCTTCTTTCCAGATTTCAGAAACATCTTCGAGTGTTGAAGATTTATAGTTTGCTATGCTCAGATTGGCTCTAAGAATCGACCTATATGCTCTTTTGTAACAAATTGGGTCACGTAGTTGATAAATGCTATAAGAAACATGAATTTCCTCCAAGATATGGTCAAAAAGGGAAACCTATGTATAAGAACACAATACCATCAACCTCTGTTGCACCTGTTGTGAATGTTACATAGTAATTTGGTATTGAGATTGCAATTGGTTCCCTAAATAAAGATCATATACAACAATTCATAGCATTGTTCAGTTCACAGTTGAAGCCTGCAACTTCTGCTCCTGTAACTTCTTCACCAATAGCCAGTACATCTCAAAATCAGAATGATAATATGGGTATTACTTTCTCCAATTCAACATACTGCTTTGTTGGTATACTGACAGTTTCACAACAAAGTATATCTCCAAACAAATGGATATTAGACTCAAGAGCTACTCATCGTGTAGCAGATGATCACAATGTGTTCTCTTCTTTAGATGTCACTCTGAAGAATTTTGTTAACTTACCAACTGGTTCCAGAGTAGAAGTTTCTGGTGTTTGTCAAGTCTTCAGTAATTCTCACATCACTCTTGAGAGTGTTCTTTATATTCCTGAATTGCGTTTGAATTTGCTAAGTGTCACCACTCAATCTACAGAGTTATATTGTCATTTTTTGTTTGGAAAAAATGATTGGTGGATATAGGATCGTACCAAGGAGTTGATGATTGGACGAGGTAAAAGGATTCGAAATCTCTATGTGCTTGACAATGCATCATCTTATGTTTCTCTCAATGCAGTAGTGGATTCAACAATTTGGCACAAGAGATTAGGTCATCCTTCTTACAAAAGATTGGATGTTATATGTAAAGTTCTTGGTACTTCAAGACAGAAGAATAAAGGGAATCGTTTTTTCATATATGTCATTCGGCAAAACAGAAGAAGCTTTCTTTTCCTTCTCCCAACAACATTTGTAATAACATCTTTGAGCTTTATTACATATAGAAATTTGGGGTCCATTTTCAGTTGAATCTCAAGAAGGATATAAGTATTTTCTTACTATTATGGATGACAATTCTCGTGTTGTTTGGATATATCTTCTTCGCAACAAATTAGAAGTATTGATTGTTTTTCCAGCATTTGTTTTTCAGGTTGAAAAGCAATACAATTTCTCGGTTAAATCAGTTATATCAGACAATGCACCAGAGTTAAAATTCACTAGATTTTACGCAAGTAATGGAATAATAGCATATCACTCATGTCCAAAGACTCTTGAGCAGAATTCTGTAGTGTAGAGAAAGCATCAGCACATTCTCAATGTTGCTTGATCACTTATGTTTCAATCTCTGGTTCCATTATCATCATGGGGAGATTGTATATTAACTGCAATTTTCTTGATCAATAGAATTCCTTCACAATTATTGGCTGATAGACTCCCTTTGAAGTGTTAACAGGAAAGCCATTGGATTATTCTCACATAAGAATCTTTGGTTGCCTATGTTATATTTCCACTTCCTCTCAGCATTGCCATAAGTTTTAACCTCGAGCTCGTGCATGTGTGTTATATCATGCAGGATATAAGATATATAAACTTATGGATTTGGACAGTCATAAGATATTCATTTCAAGGAATGTTATCTGTCATGAGGATATATTTCCTCTGTATTCTCAATCTGAGAACCAAGACATTGTTAGTTTCTTCATACCACCTTCTTTTAAGTCTCAGTCTTCAATCCTTCCTCTTTCACATCCCTCACAAATTTCTTCATCTCTCCATGTTCTTTCCCTAAAAACTTCTCCACATGATTCAACATCTATGATTCTTCCTCCTCGCCCCAGAAAACTCCTGTTTATTTACAGGATTTTCATTGTTATTCTTCTGCTTCTTCACAACAGTATCCTATTTCTTCTTATATTTCTTATACTCACTTGTCTGACACTGAGCAGCATTTTGTTAACAACATCACTTCTTTTCCTATACCTCAATCTTATACGGAGGCTTGTCAATTTAAAGAGTGGTATGGAGCAGGTGATAATGAAATTGATGCAATGGAGGGTACACATACTTGGGATGTGATGTCATTTCCTCCTGGTAAAAAGGCCATCGAATGCAAATGGGTATTTACACTTATATTTCATGCAGATGGTACTCTTGAAAGGCATAAAGCTCGCCTTGTGGCTAAGGGATACACCCAGAAAGAAGGTTTGGATTATATAGAAACTTTCTCCCATGTTGCCAAAATGGCAACTATCAAGTTACTTCTTAAAGTTTTTCTGCATCAAAACAATGGATTCTCTGACAATTAGGTGTCTCTAATGCTTTTCTTAATGGAAATTGGATGAAGAGATTTTTATGAAACTTCCTGAGGGTTATGCTGCGAGGAAGGGAGACTCTCTTCCAGAGAATGATGTTTGTAGATTACGGAAGTTGATTTATGGTATCAAAGAGGCATCACGTCAATGGTATAAGAAATTCTCTACTTCTTAACTTGCATATGGGTTTCTCAAGGGAAATGGTGATCATACTCTCTTCACGAAGCCCATTGATAATGATTTTCTGGTGGTCATTGTCTATGTGGATGATATAGTTATAGCCAGCATATCCGATGCTAAAGTTGAAATGCTCACCAAGCACTTGCATACTTGTTTCTAGTTACATGATCACCAAATATTTTCCGGCTTTGTAAATTTCTCGTACTTCATTGGGCATCTCACTAAGTCAACGCAAATATGCTCTTGAGATTCTTTCTTCTGCTGGAATACAGAATTGTAAGCTATCTTATATTCCAATAATTCCTAATTTGAAGCTGTCTAAAACAGATGGAGATCTTCTGGAAGACAGAGAATTGTATCGTCGACTTCTTAGTCAACTTATGTATTTGACAATTACTCGACCAGACATAACTTTTTATGTGAATAAGTTGTGTCAATTTTCTTATGCTCCTATGAGTGTTCATCTTTAGGCGGTTTTAATATTCTCAAATACGTTAAAGCCATAGTTGGTTAGAGATTATTCTACTCCTCTGATCCAGATCTAATGCTTAAAGGTTTTGCTGATTCGGATTGGGCTTCACGCCCGGATAGTCTACGATCAACAACTAGTTTTAGTATGTTTCTTGGCTCTTCTTTGATTTCTTGACGCTCCAAGAAGCAACCTACCATCTCCAGGTCTTCGGCTGAAGCAGAGTATAGAGCTCTTGCTCTACCTTCTTGTGAACTTATCTGGTTAGCTTTGTTACTTCGAGACTTAGATTTTGCACATTCTGCAATTCCCGTTCTTTTCTCTGATAGCACTACAGCAATCTACATTGCCACTAACCCGGTGTTTTATAAGCGCACGAAACACATCGAGTTAGATTGCTACACAATTTCGGATCGGCTTGACAAAGGTCTTCTTAATAGTTCGGGATCGAAGATTAGCCTTATGAACATCTACAACTCATCTTGAAGAGGACTATTAGAGTGTATTAGTTAACCATTGGTTTAGTTGGTTCGATTAATGTACAATGTGTATACCAGTTTTGATTTTGATTCCATTGATTTCGTTGTATATATAAACGATGATGGATTGATGTTAATGTTAAGAGAAAAGCTTTCAATATTTCTTCTTCTCTAATAAAGCTGATTCTGTTTTTGATTACTTTGTCAATAGGCTTGCAAGTGGAGCGAGCATCAACATAGTCACAACCATGAATACGGGAATTCATTTCTCTCCATATGTAATAAATCGAAATCTAAATGGCAAGCCTCAATAAAATAGAGTCAAGAGGACTCTTACCAGCCAGAAAAGAAGATATAGAATCCGACCATTCACGAGATATAGCAGGCCCAAGGAGACGATCACATAGGTCAAACCAAATAGCTAAGAACTACTTTTAATTATAAAGACTGCCATTTTCGTGAACAAACAAAATAATGAAAAAGTTTTTTCATCTTTTTCTAACACTCGAAACTGTCATTTCACTCCATCTCTACTCTCTTCATGCTCACCACTCTTTCGATTCTCTCCACTATTTTTCTCACTCAATTTCGTATTTATTTTTTCACTTTTATTGGTTTTCGTCTCTCTCGCTCTCACCTTTCCTGATTTCTTTAGCACTCGTCTTTTTTGTTTTTCTTTCGCTATCGAGTAATTTAGCAAGTGGCTACATAATTATTTTGTAATTTCTATATAATTATCTTACAAGCGACTACAAACTTACTTAGAAAGTGGCTATAGAGTTATTTCGTAAGTTGCTGCTCAGTTATTTAGAATGTCGATATATCCTCTCATCTACTATCTACTGGTTAGAGAATCACACCAAGCTACCCTTAAATTAAACTTGTCTTTAGTTAAAATCCTCAGTATCAAGTCTGTCCTTGGCCAAAATGTACGGGCAATCTGCGGGAATCATCATCAGTACGACATTTTTTGTCTCATAAGTTGGCTGTATCAAATATGTATAAAATCTGGTCTTTCTTTGAAGGTAACCCCCTACGAGATTCTCACTATATGAGTTAAAAGCAATAAGATATGTTAATTGTAATTCAATTGACCCTGAAGAAAATGTGAAGTGGAACCATTTTGGCGTGAAATATGCATCTCCGTACACGAAGGTCCTAAGTTTGACCACCTTTTCCAATGTGATGGCACGATGTAAGGATCGGTCATTTGATAAAAATGAAAAGATGGTTGTTATAAAGTTAGCGCCAAAAACATGCGAGTTGGATATAAACTGAGACAAATTTATATAACAGTTTGTAAATGCAAAAAAGGAAAGAACAAAAACATGTTACACCAGTTTCTGTAAACTCTTTATTGGAAGATAAAATGCTTATTGTAAGATAAAATGCAGTTGTTGAATCTCAAAAACAGATAAATCACATTGTGGTGGTAACTGGTTAGGTGCTACACCTGAGACCGAGAGTAAATATAAATATGAGAAAGCATTAACCTATTGGTTGCACACATTCTTTAAATACCAATCATAAGTTTGGCGAAGACCATCTCTGAGAGAAACCTTTGGTGTCCAACCTAAAGATGCGAGCTTTGAGCTATCCATCAGTTTTCTCGGCGTCCCATCTGGTTTAGTGGAATCCCATCCCAGCTTCCCTTCAAAACCGACTACCTCTTTCACCAGCTCAGCCAGCTCTTTGATTGTCACTTCTTGACCACTTCCTATGTTAACATGTTCCAATCCACTGTATCGATCCAACAAGAATACACAAGCATCAGCCAAATCATCGACGTGCAAGAACTCTCTCAATGGACTACCTGTGCCCCACACCACAACTTCCTCTGCTCCATTGGTTTTCGCCTCATGGAACCTCCTCATGAGAGCAGGAAGCACATGTGAATTCTCCGGGTGGAAATTGTCATTAGGACCATAAAGATTAGTGGGCATGCCAGAGATTGCATCCCATTTGTGTTGGATTCGGTAAGCCTGGCAAGTCTTAATCCCTGCGATCTTAGCAATGGCGTACCACTCATTAGTCGGTTCGAGTGATGCGGTCAGCAAAGCAGACTCAGGAATTGGCTGAGGAGCAAATTTGGGGTAAATGCAGGAAGATCCAAGGAAGAGAAGCTTCTTCACACCATGTTGATAAGCAGAGTGAATCACATTGGTCTGGATCTGTAGATTGACACCGATGAAATCAGCTGGATAAGTGTTGTTGGCATGAATCCCACCAACTTTAGCTGCTGCTAGGATAACAAAAACTGGCTTCTCCTTAGCAAAGAAGGATTCAACATCAGCTTGACGAGTAAGATCAAGCTCCGCATGTGTTCTAAGAACGAGATTGGTGAAACCCTGTTGCTGAAGCTTGCGGACTATTGCAGATCCAACCAAGCCACGATGACCCGCAACAAAGATTTTGGCGGATTTGTCAGACATCAACGAACCCTCTGCACATAACAATATTGCGATAGTAAAGACTCGATATAAATCAATAATTCACCATTGCGAATTTTAGTTTCAAAGCAATCAAAATTTTATCAAATCACTATACGAGAGAGTCTCGATCTAAACCAATAATTCACCATTGCGAATTTTAGTTCCACAGCAATCACATCCATATTTCTCCATAAAAATATCGAGATACAAAAAAAACGAATAATTTCAGATAAATTGAGAATTCTGATGAAAAGAAAGAAGGATTTACCTGAGTTGATCACTTCCGCCATTTTCGAGTCTTCCACTAGATTTGTGAATGGAAGAATCTGATAAATCGTGACGAAATTGGTCAGAGCTTTAAAGTCCAGGGATATCAAATTGTTTGACTTTTACCGACGACGTAAATATTAAGTTGTATGGACACTTTTGTACGAGTTATTGTACATATAGTAGACCTCAATTTTGAAACACATTAAATAAATAGAATTAAAAATATAATATTTAATTCAAAGAAAATCTAAAATTCTTAAAATGATAAATTTAACTTTACTAAAACCATGGATTAAACCCAAATCCAACTGGATTTTTTCTTATTTCAGATTACATGATCTATTTTCATAAAATTCCTAATTTTTTTCCTTACTTTTTGTCTATTTCAAACAAGAGAGTTGCCACGATTTCAAGTTTGGGTTCATTTATTCTCCTTCGAAAAACTGCCCCAAAACATCGTTTGATTTCGCTCAAAAGTATAAATTTTGCCTCCGCCGAAACCACCAATTAAAGGTAAATCTACAAATTGTAATTGTTTATCATTTTCATAAGGTATGGTATTCGATTTCGTGCTTCAAAAGTTTTGAGATTGATCTATTTGTGATCAATCCGTTATAATATAATGAGGAGTATAAGAATTTTGATTGGTACAACCACTAATTTCAAACTCTCTATGTTTTTGGTTCTAAAATTGGAGTTGGAAATTTAAGTTGATGGTTTTGGGATTGAAATATTAATGATTAAATGGTTAGAATTCGACACTCAATTTTGTTATAATTTTGAACTTTTTCTATTTATTTCATGATTGTTTGTGTTTGGAAATTGGGTACCAAGATTGATGATCGGTTAGAATATATTATCAAAATTCGAGTTCAAAATTGATAATTGTAGTTGATGATCGATTAGAATGTAATATGAAACTCTCTATGTTTTGGTTTTAAAGTAATTGTGGATATTATGTTTAGAAATTAATTATTATGGATATTGTGATGAGATAATGTAGATTATCGATTGTGTTGAGATAGTGTAGAAGATCAATTATTTAATATTTTATGGAGATTGTAATTGACATATCTTTTTTCTTGTTTTTGCAAACATGATTCGAACTAGAGGAGGGTCACGAAGAGGTAGAGTAAGAGGATCGCAAGGTAGAGGTAGATGAGATGTTGACGCCGGTACCCGTTGAGGATATAAACCGTGATCATCAGGAAAGTGATGATGAGAAAGAAGATGAGGAAAGAGAACCGAGATGATGAAGAAGTTATGAGGAGATGATAAAGTGTTAGAAGACGCAATGGTATGTATATTTCATTGCTAATTTATTGTTCTTAATTGGTAGGATATTTAAGTTGGTGAATTGGATTGAGATTATGTTTGTGGTGAATTGATTTGGTGATAGGTATGAATGGTAAAATTAGTTAGTTTTACCATAGTTTGTAAAACTTGTATAACTTTGTAATTATATGAATTTCAATAATTGTTGAAATATGTGTTTGTGTTTCAGGATGAAGCACCGACTACACTTCTACCTGCTGATATGTACTTTAATCTGACGGAGTACCCAAATGAAATGAAGATCTCTACTCGGTGCTTCAATAAGCAAACCAAAGTTTTTTTTTTTATGGTTTGAGGCCTCCATTGAGAGGGAATGGTTTGACAATTATCCGCAGTTTTGGCATATATTCATATGCCAATGGAAAGAAACCACATGTCCATGAGCATGTGGATGTTTTGTTGTTACGAACCATTAAGACGGACACCAAAAAAGAAGTTTGGTTCATTGAGAACAGTGTCCTGATCTGCGATGAACTCAGAGAGCACGCCTTGATCTCGAGACTGAACTACCGGATGTATGAGACGAGTAATTTTACGGAAAAAGTGGGCAGTAACATGTTATGTAAGAAGCATATGGGTTATCTGGAGAAAAATATAAGAATCAAGGATGTGAAGAATATGTTGAAGCATTGGGGAACAGTAGACCCGAGTAATACAAGGCTGAAGATGTTAGTCTTGTACTTCCTACCCCATGTCATTCACTCGCCGGCAATGGGTGGAACAGATGCAACCCCGATCAATAGATTCCTATTGAGAGTTGTGGATGATCTTAATTTTTGTTACAAGTTTCCTTGGGGCAGATAGGACAATAAATCACATGGTTCTCGAGATCGAGCACACAATGGAGCATTTCAAAGGCACGGTCTCGGGTACAATTTTGGCGATCCATGGTTTTGCACTTCCTCTTGAGGTTCGTTTACATTTGGTAATTTCATTTATTAGTTATTGTGTGATGTTTCTTGCATTGTGTGGTTATATTTATTGGCTTTTGAGGCAAATCCGACCTTGTACAGAAATTGTCGAGAGGTATGTCAACACACAGACCCATCTTGTCCTCAGATGTGCAGGTCCAAGTTCCAGCATCTGAACAAATTCCTTAATATAACTACGGTAGTTATCCTTGTTTATGTTGTATAATTAGAGTTAGTTATTTATAATTTCTATACTTACAGTTAGTCATTCATTTGTTTATTTTGCAGGAGATTGTCATTACCCTCTCTCCACATACAGATGAAGAATGTAGTATTCTTGCTGAAATTACAGAAGAAGAGTATGAGGATACACATGATTTTGTTGTTGACAGTTGGAGGCATCGTATCCATGCTGGAAAGGAAATTATGTTTGAAGAGATGTACACCCAAGATGTGGAAGCACGATTAGGTACCTTAAAATTAAACATACCATAAATCAAAATCAAAGCTCAAAACATTTTCAACAGACCTAACTTTAATTGAAAATTTTATCAAAATCTGTTACTAAAACAAGAAAACAAGAGAGAAGAAGTCGAGAGAGGAGAATTTACCGATAAGAGCCTTTGCTTGTGGATGGAAGCTTGGATTTGAGAAAATTTTGACGAGAGAGAAAGGGTCGCGAGAGAGGAGAGAAGAAGTCGAGAGAAACAACAAGTGAGGAGGAAAGAGAAATGTCTCTCTTTTTTGTTTATATACCAACAAAACTAGGACTTCAAATTTCTCAACGAAAATTTCAGAAGTTGGCGCCTAACAAACATTTCAGTTTTTTTAGCATGTAGTTGTACTACTAGTTATCTTTTTAAAAAAAATTACAATAAGTTATACTTTTGATGATTTTCCATTAAACTTAGTATTACATATCCTTATAAATTTGTTTTTTTGTTTTAGAGTGGATTACAAAAAATTACCTAACGATTTTAAGTGCTTTAAGTATTGCAATCCTATAATCAATAAATATTTGTAACTTTAAATTCTAAGATGATTACAAATTTAGAAAGTTACACTAAAAGTAAAAAAAAAAATAGTGGACTAATGTAATTAAATATAAAAATGTTATTTTAATTTTATTCTTAAAAAATATATACATTCACTAATATATATACAAAATATAAACATTCTTTTTTAAATTTATATACATTTATTTTTTAATGTATATACATTTATATTATAATTTATATACGTTTTTATAAACTACATATCAGTTATAACCATTTTCATGTTAATTTCTAAGACTTGAGTCTCATAGATTATGTTACTTATAAATACCTCATTCTTGTATTATTTTGTAAGAAAAACAATATTACAAAAAAAAAATGTCCTACACTCATTATTAAAATAGCAAAGAATAACAAATACGACACTCTAACAAATAAGACTTAAAAGGCCACAATGTCCAATTAGGTAACAAAATTAAAAATCCAATTTGTTTATTTTAATTATAAAAAAAAAATAGTGAGACATGTCCATAAGTCTCCTGGGAAACATCTCCAGTTTTACGAGTTTTACAAGATTTACATATACTCTAATTTTCCAGAAACAAATCACTGATTGACCTCATCTTCTGCAACATATCTGAATATTGGCGATTGGAACTTTTATCTCGGACTCCTTATGTTTTGATGATCTTAGACGTGTCTCTCCGGCCGATGGCATCTTTTCATTTTCCTTCTTCCCATTTCAATAATATGGTATGGAGGTATGATTTCTTTGACTTTGATGTAATTCGGGACATCCCATTGCGACATCTCGGGCACCAACAAAATAGACCTGGTATACACAATTGCCAACAACTTGGACCAATAATAGTTGGAACAAAGCTCATATAATAGGATATTATGAAGTCAAGGTTCGATCTTATGGTAATGAATGAATGCAGGTAATTCATGGAGACATTAATACTTTTTGATGTCGAACACTCTACAGCTGCAACTCTTCGATTCCAAGCAAACAAAATAAGTATTCCCATCACTACCAATGACATCGAATTCAAAGGTGTTTACTGCCATCACAATCAACCTCTCTGTAGCAGCCCATGAATCATGCATTAGGTTCTCCACATATGGCACCCATTTGTTTTCGATCGTACATTTCTTTGTCTCCATCCGACAATCACTAAACCACTTCGAAAATGTTTTGAGGATTGTATCAAGCATGGGTATTAGAGATAACTTCCTTGGTTCATTAAACACACTATTCATAGATTTCACATTGTTGCTTGTGTCGATATTGTACCTTTCTCCCGGAAAGACACACCTAGCCCATTTTTCCTTCACAATACTCTCCTCCAAATATATGACTGCAGACGGGAATCTACTCACAAATAAACTATATTCACGGTTAAAATCAGCAATTGTATACTGCCTACTACACTGCATGAATTTCCAACCAATTATAGCTTTGTTGGTATTAGAAGCATGAGCTCTCACAATTTGTGACATATGTCATATGTAGTACCCGTGATGGGCTTCTGAATACACATTAGCTATGGCGCCGATAAGCCTTGCATTCATGTCACTTACAGATACCAATTCAGAAGAATCTTGTATAATTGTCTTCAAAGTCTAGAAAAACCATGTCCAACAAGCATTGTTTTCTCCATCGGGTACACTATACGCAATTGGATAATGGTGTCGATTAGGATCTTGATCTATGGCAAAAAAACTAATACACCACCATATCCGCTTTTGAGGAATGTTGCATCTACAATAATCATTTTCCTCCCCTAAACCCCTCAATGTTAACTCCCAAAACTACGAAAAAGTACTTGAACTTCCCATTCTCATCTACTTGAACCTCTCAATGTTACCTTTTGTAACTCGTACAAATAGGAATGTATCATCTTGTAGCTTTCTTCCAAAGTGCCATGCAGCTTATCAATAGCAAGTTTTCTCCCTCTCCTTGCAGTGGAGTACAATATACTCACGCCAAGTTTTGTCGTCACAAGATCCATGATAATTGTAGGAGTTGGAGTGGTCATTTGTCCAAGAAAATCCTCTTGCAAAATACTTGCAACTATATCTGGTGTGTATTGCCTCTTCGTGCCACTACTCTCGCTCTGACTATCCTGAGAGCATGTATGCATCTTTGTGTACTTTATAATCCTGAAAATATCCATGTATATAATCCTTGATGCTCGTACATTCCATTTGCAGCCTTCTTTCTAACATTCAATCCACAACCGACAGGGTTCAGATCTACTAATAGCAAAATAAATGTTGTTGACAAATGATCATCTATCCACAATTTCTTGCAATGTCTTTTTATCTTCAAATTCCTAATTCAAACTTAAACCTAAACAGTCTTTCCATTCCTCTACGAACTGACTACTCTCTACAATGGGTGGAAGTTCTACATACACATCACTAATATCCGATCTCTCAAAACTAATATCCACACTTCCATTGTTCGATTTCATCATCTTTAACTGGTAGAGAATACAAAATAATAATAGTTGCTACTCCCTTACCATCATTACAACCAACAAAGTTTTGGACTGCTCTCGACATTCTTTCCTCAGGTTCTTCCGATATAGTTATGACATCCACGAGCAATGTTATCGTACTACAAATACATTTATCAATGTAGGCTAGATAACTACGCACATCCACATCATCATAGATAGTCACTTCAACCTCATCTCTGACCGTAGGTCGATAGAAACGCAATTACAATCTAACTTTATTTTCATCTAAATCAAGACTCTCACATAGACAATATTATATCATTGACGAAGTGATATCCTCTACCATATCACGATTTTGCATTTAAACCATATACAACTAACGCGGTTGTTGCATTTAAACCATATCACGATTTTGTCGATCATAATATCCTGCTAAAACAAACAGAATAAAACTGATTTAATTATGTATAAATGATGGAGTTTTACTAGTTTACCTATCACTATCACGAAAGCTACTCATCTCAGCATAGATTAGATCGTCTAGGCAATTCAAAAATACACAGCACTATGTTTCAGCCCATACATTCCTAATCGACCCAAATTCTACCAATAAGCATAGCAAAATAGCAAAATTTTCAATTTGAAGCTCAAAAACTATTGACCAAAATCTCATCTCACGTCTAATAGGAGGATGCAAAGTAGGAATGAAGCTATGACAGTGTTCCTGCAAAAAAGGACACAAAACTGTTTTTGTAGCGTATAACTGATTCAATAATGTATAACTGATTCAGTAAAGTATAACTTATTCATTAACATAAAACTCATTGAGTTTTACTAGTTTAACTATCGCAAAAACCAACTCATATCAACTCATAGTTGATCGTTTAGGAAGTTCTAATCTATAATGCACTATGTTTCAGCTTATACATTCTAATTGTTACTAATTTCAAGTCTTATTCAACCCAGATTCTACCAAATAACAAAGCAAAATTATCAATTTCAAGCTCAAAATTGATTTCGCTATAACCTTTTTAAGTCCAATGCGGAGATGCAAATCAAGAATGAAACTGTAGAGAATGACAAACGACGGCAGTGGCAAACTATGCTGCAACGGTGCACGTCTGAAACAATCTTAGAGACGAAGGTCCTTTTTCTGTTTGTCAAATTGTGTTTCAAAGAGGAGAGAGAGAGACAAAGCATGAAAGAGGAGAATATATTTTTTATAAAGAAAAGAATAATTAGTTTAGTAAAAGATGGGAAACGTATTTTTAGAATTCCAAATTTTATTAAAAATTGTGTATTAGGGATTATATATATAGGAGATAGGATATTTTACTCTCAAATGGTATATTTGAGAACTTCGCCCCTTTTGTATATTGAAGTTAGGCGAATCACGTGGACCCAAAAGGCCCATTTAATAGTACCCTCTTAAAGCAAAACATTACTTAGATTAGAAGAAAAATAGACAAAAGATAATATTTTTGTTCGAAATGACAGAGTTGTTGGCTAACAACATTGATTAAGCGAAGAGTCATCAGGGAGGCATCTCTTTGATTTCTTCTCAATTACGTAAAGCACTACTCGACGGCTACGATAATCTGGATGCCATTGTGTTTGTTCCACACGTCCGATCGCGAAATGTTTCAGTGCGGATTCTAAAAAGTACTCAAGAACAGCATCTGACACAATAAGGAGCAACATAATTTAGACATTGTCTTCTCGGATAAGGTGAATGAAAGCAACAGACGAGAGAATGATTTACCATTCCGTAGTTCTCCTGATAAGAAGATTGTAGTCTGATCGCCACAAAGCTGCAGAAGCGTTTTTACCAAATGGTGAACAGCTTCTTCACTGTATATAACATCAGATCCTAATACTACAAAGTACCATAGCAAATTAATGGTATGTACAAAATCAAAAGGTTATGAGATGATGAAACCGAAATGACTACCGTAATCAGGGAATGGTTCAATCAAATCTGGATCTGGGTCATCTCCCCAAACAAGTTCTTGCGCACTAGCAGATCCTCGCATGTTCCCATGATGCAAATTGGTTTCAATATTCTTCTTGAGCAGCTTTAATCTATCTGTAAGATCAGTGAGGACAACATTGCCTCCTAAAAGTGCTGCAATACAACTGAAACATCAAATATCTCACAGTGTCTTGATAATTGGTTATTCACAAAGGAGAAAGATTTGCAGTTTTTGCTCACCCAACTAAGCCACAACCAGAACCCAACTCAACGATTTTCTTTCCTTCAAAAGAAAGATCTTTGGAGTCAACAGAATGTTCTAAGAACTTCCCTAACACCACTCCACTATCCCACATCACTGAACCGGTTACTCCAGGCGTGTTCTTCACAATACACAGCAAATACCCATCAGATAGTCCAAACACGTTTCATAATCAATGCAAGAAGAATCAAATTCGCCATTTTCTTTAGTGTTATGGTTGAGCTACTTAATACAACTTGAATATATTACAAAACATCTTCTGACAACATTTCAATGAAAATTTGATGGTAGCCAGAAGAGAGATTTAACTAAACCCTCAGTAGATTAGAAGCGATCAGTAAGGGTCCGAAAGAACGCAAATTGATAGTAATAACCGAAATCAAACGATGAATCCTGATAATTTGACTGAAACAGAGAAGCTAAGGAGTTACCAATGAACAAGGAGACTGGAGAATAGAGAGTGAGTGGCCACAAGCGTCGAGACGCAGCTCAAGTGAAGACTGAGAAACGAGAACATTGGGAGCAAAAGAAGTTGGCCCTTGAATCGCCCATAGAATCATAACCTCCGCCGCAGCCAAATCGGAATCAAATTCTGATTCAGAATCCGAATCCAGAAACCCACCGACTACTATCACATCTCCGCCGTACCCATTCATCCGTCGTACCTCCTCCATCGTTTCTTCTCCATTACTAGCATCCTCCTCGCCCATTTTCCCAGCTCCCACACGTTTCGTCGATGCCCTGATTTCGAACACTTCACGAATGCATCGGCAACGAGGGACACCAAAGTAAAATATAGCATAGTTTTGGAGTTATTTAACTAATATTAAATACTTTCACATTTTATCTTTTTCATCCCAAACATTTATAAACTATCAAAATAACCCAAAAGTACAGTCTTCTAACAATTGTTACATTAAGCTCTTCATTAGATTATGAAATAGACAATAACCATATGTTTTATTTCATATAAACAGTAGGTTATTACATAACAAAACTTGGTATTATCAAAAACATCATCTAGTTCGCGACAACATAACCAAGATTTCATACTTAAACAAAAGGGAACACCCTCAAGTGGGGCTGAAGATGACAGTTGGAGTTTGAATCATCATAAGCTCTCTGAAACTTAACAGCGAAAGATTGATCATTGCTAAGAACCAAACGTCGAACTCCATGACCATCAACCTCCAAACCAACATTGACACACGCAACAGTAGAGCTAATTATCGGGCAATACATAAGCTTGTAAGCATCTCCATCTTCTTGAACTTGAAACAAGCTATTACCTTTACCTTTCTCACCATTAATGCTTACAAAGCTCGTCCTTAGTTGAACAGAGTGATCAACTCTCCACACTTTGGATTCAGGGCATAACCAAACCGTGGAATCAAACTCGAGGTTGAGACTAGTTGAGAGCTGGACATGTTTGGTTTTGGTGTTGAGATGAGAGAAAGTTACAGGAAGGCCTGAGACGAAAGGAGATGATGATTGGACAACGTCGAGATCCAGACAAAAGTCTTGTGTGTTCATGTTTCGGCTTGAAGGAATAAGACCCCCTCCGGTTCCAGTCTTAGCCGGTATGATGTAGTATTGGACATTGGAGTGAACCGGATGTCCTGATACGTCTGAAACCACTTGACTTGGTGCTGCAGCATCGGCCTGTGAAGCTGCGGTTAAGACGGCTGAGAGAACCGTGAGAATGATGAAAGGCAAAGTAGGCTTCTTCATTGGGTTTAGAATTTCGGGATTTTTTCTTTGTGTGGATATAGATTATCATATGCAACTTTATCAAACATAAATGCTAACACTTAAATCATTTTGAATCAAACAATAATGGAAGTTGATATCGTCCTTTATGTCTTTGTCATCCATCAAGATCGATGTACGCTGTCATTTACACACGTTTTTATTTCGCTTCTCAAAATATGTAACATATTTTCGATTTTGTAAGTATAGCCCAACACGATCAGTCAGACCCATTAAGATCTATTTTCTAATTACGAACTTCGTTAATCAGCGCGAAATTAAGGATCCAAGCTGAATGAACAGAGCAATTAAATGGCAACACGGATTACGCCGCGCTGATTAAAGGGTACTTAATGACGAAATCAATTAACATTAATGAAAAAATCACAAAGCACGGATAAAAGGGACAAGCTGTGAGACGTAGAAGAGGATCATTTTCTGAAAATTGATCTCGGCTTTACCAAAGAAGTAACATTGCTGATTTGCTAAATCTTAGTTCTCGATATTGTATTCTCGCAAACACTTTGTAATCTTATATTCACTTTCTAATAGAAAATTGTTTTCAGCATAAACAATGTGGCGCCTACCATGGGGCCGAGTAACTTTCTTCCATAAAAAGATATTGTGTTATGCAATAGCTAGAACTAGAAGTGTAGTACCACTGGTGCAACCCGAAAACGTTCAAATCGACGATTCTGATTCCAGAGAGCTGACAAATTCAGAGAATACGGAGCAGCAGTCACCAGACTCTGGAAACATGGACGGAAGTAAGCAAGTATTAGCCTCGTCTGACTCGAATGATTCGGAGCTCCGTGCACTCGTAGTACAACTGGCGGAACAAGCGCGCCAGAGTAAACAAAGAAACAAGATTTTGGCGGAACAAATGAAAAAGCAAAGCAAGCAGCACCAAGATCAGTTGGAGGACATAAATCGGTCCAACGAGGAGCTGGTCCACACCATATCTATGAAGCAACAACAAGCGCCGAAAGATGCAGAGTGCGCTCAACAGGGCGGACTCGGAAGCGAACTTCTACAACCGCTAAAAGATGACTCAAATCATCACAGTGAGGACTCAGAGAGGTTGACACGCTTGTTGTCAATGATGCGAAAGACCCAGAAAGACTACAACACAACAAGGACATAAATCCACCGCGCGACGACCTCAGCTTGAGAGCTATATCACGTCATTGAGCAAATGCGCAGTACGCCGTTTACCCAAGGGTATCAACAGCCAAAATTTAGCAATTAGGGAACTTACGATTCCCACAATATCGCGACAGTACTGATCCCACGCCATTCTTTAAAACATTCCGACTGGTGGCAAACAGAGCTTTCCTACCACCATCAAAGCAAAATGCAAGATTCTGCCGATTACTCAAAGAAAACCTGCAAGGAGCTGCGTTGTATTGGTTCTCAGCGTTAAAACCAAGTTCGATTGACGGATTCGAATAACTCAACGAATGGCTTCTAGCACAGTACTTGATCTTCATCGAGCACTCAGTTACCGTTAAAGCATTAATGAAGCTAAAGCAAGAAAGTTTGAACTACTCCGTCAATACATAGAGCGTTTTAAAGCGGCAAAGGCAAAGAGCGCATAGATTAGGGACGAGGTAGCGCTAATCGCATTGGACTGCGGGTTATGGCCAAAGTTCACCTTCCGAGCAAATCTCATCCAAAACCCTCCGAGCAGCCTCAACGACGCGCTGCATAGGGCGATAAATTATGCTAACTGGAAGGAAATCAAGGGACTCCATCCCGAGGAAGATAAAAAGGAAGTCCCAAAGACTCAAGGTAGCAGTCGTAGGGAGAAAACCAAGACCGGGGTAAATCACGTATACGCAGTGGAGAAAGAACATGCCCCCATGAGGCACGATGATTACGACCCAAAGAGGTTCTGTAATTACCATCAGGCGAGGGGTCACGACCTGGAGAACTGTATAACTGTGAGATATCTCAAGGAGAAAGGAAAATGGCGCGAGGGAATAAAAAATGAATGGAAAGAGAGTGGAGACTCGAGTAGGCGGGGTCATTTCGACTAAAGTTTCCTAAGGCCAGATGGCCACGACAAGGAGGATAACCCACCAAAAGATAAAGCAAGGATTTCATATAAGGCGGATTGCGGTATCGCATTGAATCCATGAATTCAATAAAATTTCACCAACGAAGAGCCAGCCAACCCGGATGGCTCCGGCTGGAGGATCAGCATGCCGACATCATTTTCCAGCACAAAAATGTTGTCGCATTGAATCATCCTAATGACGACGCATTAGTGATCCAGCTGGATGTGCTAGGAGTCGAACTGGCGCACATACTAATAAACACAAGAAGCTTGGTGGATCTCTTTTTCCATGAAGTTTTCCTAAAGTTTTTATGGAGAAAACTTTGCGTTGGCCAAGACCGACACACGGTAGTAGCCAAAGCAGCTCGAACCATCAACAGAGCAGACGGTTGGAAAATACAACAGCCCATTACAAGGTAAACCATGTTTGTCACATATTGAGCAATTACAAATCGACCCACCACCCCTGGATCGAGTGGTAAATGTCGATCAAGACCTCAACCCTCAAGTAAAGAAAGAGTTGATCGAATTTTGCTTGGTCAACCTCAGAAATACCAGGAATTGACCCCGCTACAGTATCCCATGAGTTAAACGTCGACACCACAAATAAACATGTTCGGCAAAAAAGAAGAAAATAGGGAAACGAATGGGCCAAGGCAGTAAATGACGAAGTCAGACGGTTATTAAAAGAGGGATCGAGCCGGGAAAGTCAAATACCTAGACTAGCTCGCAAACCCCGTACTAGTCAAGAAGAAAAATGGGAAGTGGTGAGTATGCGTCGACTTCACCGACCTCAACCATGCTTATCCAAAGGATAGCTACCCACTCCCGCACATCAATTGACTAGTGGAAGCAACAGCAGGCTACCAAACATTATCATTTATGGATGCATCCGCAGGTTACAACCAGATTCCTATGCATCCGGATGACCACGAGAATACCGCGTTCATAACCGACCGCGCGACATATTGTTGCTAGGTAGTGTCGTTTGGTTTAAAAATGCAGGTGCGACCTATCTACATAGACAACATGCTGGTGAAGTCTGTTCGCGTAGAAGATCACGAAAAGTACCTAGCAGAGTGTTTTAAGATATTGAACAAATATGGCATAAAACTCAAACTGGTCAAGTGTTCTTTCAGAGTGGTCTCTGGTGAATTCCTAGGCTACATGGTGACTGAACGGGGCAGCGATGCAAATCCACGGAAAATTAGCACGCTGATAGACTCACCACCCCCAAGAAACCAGAAGGAGGTGCAGCAGCTGACAGGGCGTGTCGCGTCACTAAACTGTTTTATATCAAAATCGACAAAGAAGAGTTTTCCGTTTAATAAACTATTGAAAGGAAATGAGAAATTTGAATGGAATGCGGAGTGCAATAAAGCGTTGCTACCCCTCAAAAACTATTTTGCTACCCCTCTAATCCTGGTGAAGCCAATTGATGGCGAAACTATATACCTCTACGTAGGAGCATCCTCCATAGTTGCAAGCGTCGTACTAGTTTGAGATGAGAGCAGTGACCAGAACCTGATTTATTATATCATCAAAACACTAATAGGCGCCGAGGCGCGCTACCCCGCTATTGAAAAATTGGCATTAGCAGTAGTAACGTCGCAAAGAAACTTCGGCTCTATTAACAAAACCTCCACAGCCCCAGTTAGATGGAACGATTGGTCAAATGGGCAATCAAGCTAAGCGAGTACGACATCGAATATAGAGTCAAAACATCAAACAAGTTCCAGGTCATAGCCGACTTTGTTGTAGAACTCGCCCAACCTCACAATGCAATTCCCGATAGCTGGCAAGATCCTACGGCTATTTTTTTGACTTGGATACAAAGTTTCAAACAACAGGCGGAGTATGAGGCCATGGTAGCAGGGCTACAACTAGCATCAAACTTAGGGATAAAGGCAATCAAAATCACACAGCGACACGCAGGTAGTAGTTCGCCAAAGCAATGGAGAATACGAGATGAAGGATGTGCGCATGGAAAGCTTCCTCTGATAGGTAAAACAGCTCGCATACAATTTCGAGCAGTTTGACCTAGCTCGAATACTTCACGGCGAAAACAGTGCAGCTGACGCACTAGTGGGGCTAGGATCTACCTCTGACCCGCTAGTCAAGCGGATGATCCCGGTTGAACTCAAAGAAAAACCAAGTATCCTGAAAATATATGTAACCATAGTCAACCCCATAGCTAGAACAAGTCAGTCAAGAGAGATCAACCCCTTAGCAAATGTGATATGTCCTGGCGAGAACAGTCAAGACAATGGCACAGACACAAGCAATCAGTCTGACACTAGAACTTAGCCTGCTCCACCCGCGGACTAGAGGGAGCCGATAGCTCGATAAATCAAGTGTGGACTCCTCCCAACTAACAAGTTAGAAGCACGTGAACTTAAAATCCAAAGCGCAAGATACTACAAGGTTCGGGAGCATCTTTACAAGCGCATCCTTAGCGGGTCATATTTACTCTGCGTAGATGATAGTGAGGCCGCTTGTTTGCTTGCCAAAATCTACAAAGGATCATGCGGAAGCCACTGTGGAGGGCGTGCCCTAGTAATCAAGATAAAGCACTAGGGGTGTGAGAAGTGCCAACCATACGTCTCAAGCCTCCATCAACCAACCGAAACTCTAATCATGATAATTATTCTTTATTACTTCATTCATTGGGTAATGGACATCGTAGGGCCAATGGAGGCCTCGAGTCCTCAGCGGCATCGCTTCATCCTAATTAATACTGACTATTTCACGAAGTGGGTGGAAGCGGAGTCCTACCAACTAGTAACAGGTAATAATGTTAAATCTTTTTATAGAAGAATAAAATATGCAGGCACGCTCTACGAAGGAAATAGTAACCAACAACGGTACTAAACTTACCTCGAAATCCGTCTTAGACCTTTGTGAAACATGGCAAATACAACTAACAACGTCAACCCCGAGGTATTCGCAAGCCAACAGATAAGCATAATCAAAAAACCAAATCATCCTTAGCTGCCTCAAGAAGAGATTGGACCCCAAAACCTCGACTTGAGCGGAGAAACTCCACAACGTGCTATGGGCATACAGAACAACGCCCAGAACCTCAACAAGTGAAACACCTTTCGCTCTTGCTTTTGGATTGGAAGCAATGGTTTCAGGAGAAGTTTCGGTACTAGGCCTCTGAATGACTCATAGCCCTAACCACGAGTTTCTGAATAACAACATATTAGCAGACAACATCGACCTCATCGACGAGAAAAGGGATCTCGCCGCGCTCAAAGTGCAAAGCTACCAGCATGTTATAACCAAGCTTTACAATTCCATGGTCAAAGAAACGAGATTCGGCAAAAGAGGCCTAGTCCTGAGGAAGGTTTTCAAAAACACTAAATAACTAAACGCAGGAAAACTGGTAGCAAATTGGGAAGGCCCTTACTGCATCACGAAAATAATCCGAGACCGGGTGTATCGACTCGACGATCTTTAAACAAAGAATTATGTTCACAACGCTTAGAACACAACCAACTTGAAGCAGTTTTATGCATAAGTTTTCAAAGTTATTATAAAATAATTGAAACTACGGCTTTGGTTTTATCCCTAATTGGGTACGTAAGCAGCTCACAAAAGTGGGTCCAACTATTTCTTAAAAAAAAAACACAAAATACACAATAAATTTCTGCATGCGAGAAATGATGTCATTATCTAGAGTTAACAAATCCAGCAAAATTGTTTTTTCTTTAATATACACAAAAAGTTTTTTTAAGCAGAGTGGCCAAAATCCCTGCGATCAACCGGTTTGGGCGCCGTGCCACTTTGATCTTGAGGAATGGCGGATAGGGCCTCATCTGAAACCACAACAGATTCATTGAGTTCCTCGATAACAAGATCCTACAAAATCAAATTAATCGCGCTGAATGGTTTTTCATAAGCGGAGGTTATTAAGGTGTTGTTTGAGGAACCAATCGTGAAGATCGCATTATGTCCTCCGATCCCACTTAGCTTTAATACCCTTCAAGCATACTTTAAGCCATGCATCCTTCGCAGAAGGATCTTTCGACATGCGAGCAACCTCCGTGGCCAACGCCTTATCTCTGGTTGCCAAAGCCGTTTTCTCGTCAGAAAGTTGTTGGTGCTCCTCTCCATGTAAGGAGATGGCAAACCAGAAGTCAGATTCCCAGTGAGCGCATTCCTCCCAAGACACCGTGATATGATATTGGTCAAGACAGAACCTAACACAACGGATGAGGAGCATATGGATAAGGACTTATTGCGTGTACCAACTGGGTCCATGACAAGATCAAGGACTAAGCTCTTCAACCAAGCTGTAGGAGGACTTGTGGTGCGGATTCAAAGTCAAGAAGAAGATAATCCAAGTCCAACCACATTGGTTCTCACTTGTAGTAACAAATGGGTGTGTAGCCTATTTGTACTCTTTTTCCTTCACTTGGTTTTATCCCAATGAGTTTTCCAAGTAAGGTTTTAATGAGGCAAATAAGGCCCACACTTAACAAGAGGGCCCATTTTGTTGAGTTAGGATTTTAAGGCCTTTTAGCCCAAAAGACATTAGGGTTTTTCGTTTGGCTTTATGTTTTTTTTCAATTTAAGTAGCACAAACACTTTGCTTTAGGGGTATCCACGTTTTTTTCAATAGAAATAACTCAATTAGAGTATTATTCTCTTCTTTGGTGAGTCATATCCAAAGAACTCCAACGGAATATCAAGAGACTTCCACCTCTCTTGTGTGACCTAACGATTCCCCCCTTGGATTCTCCTTCTCTCACGAGTTGTAGAAACCACATCTATCCCCTTGTTTGTCTTTGAAGTATCGATCCTTTGGAGGATTACATCAAGTGGTATAAGAGCCACTTCATAGGCTAAGTTTTCGTTTTTCTTACCTTTAGTTCTTCCTTTTTATTTTGTCAATTCATGTTTGCTTTTTAATCTGTTGTTTGTTTCAGAAAACCAAATAAAAATCTATGATCTTTGTCGAAATCTGCTTCTGTTTAAAGGCTAGTAATTTATTCTTCGTTGAGTTCAATTAATCTAGGTTGTTAGAGAGAGTCTTTTTTTTCGTGGCTGCTGAGCTTCTTTTTCGTGATTACTAGGTTAAAATTGGTGAGAATATTGCCTTTCATTTTCCTAGAATAAACCATAAAAGCTCAATTGCCATTTATTTGGATTCTGCTTTATTTTTGATTGCCTTTTTGCCTGATTTCTTTTTTTTTTTTTTCTAATTTTCCTTTTCCTAGGACAAACCACAAAAGTTAATTGCCTTTTTCTTTTGATTCTGTCATATTCTTGATTGCCTTTTATTTTCTGAATTCTTTTTCGAGATTTTCCTTTTCCTAGGACTATTTACTGCGAGATATTTTTGTTAATCTGCAGGAAATCATGTGACGAGAGGAAGAAGACAACCCACCTCAACTCGGTAACAACCTCCTAGTAGAAGCCGTCACAGCTAGTATGACTAAAATCCTTAGACAAGAATTGGATCAGAGGTTTGAAGAGTTTCGACTAGAGTTGCATGGTGATGCACATCAGAAACGTGCCTCAAGGTCTAAGCAAGAGAGTTCTGATAAAGGACACAACCGTACAATACCTCAGCTAGGAAAATCCGATGGAGGGTCTAGGAGGCTTGGATCTGGATCAGACAGGTTAGCCGAAGAATATTATGGGCACAATAGCGACGTATCTAGAAGAGGCTATAGAAACTATAGGCATAGAGAGAATCAAACGCGTAATCAAGACAATCTGGGAGGTCTTAAAATTCGCATACCTTCATTCCAAGGAAGAAACGATCCAGACGCTTATTTAGAATGAGAAACTAAGATAGAGTTGGTTTTCAATTGCCAACAATATACTGAGGAGAATAGAGTGAGAGTGGCTGCTACCGAGTTTACAGATTATGCTTTAACTTGGTGGGAACAACTTGTCACTAATAGAAGACGGAATGGAGAACCTACAATCTGCACTTGGAGAGAATTGAAAACAGTCATGAGGAAGCAGTTTGTTCCAACTCATTATCACCGAATTTTGCATCAGAAACTGAGGGGATTAGCTCAAGGAAATCGATCAGTTGAGGAGTATTATCAAGAGATGGAAGCTTTAATGCTTAGAGCTGACATACTGGAGGATAAAGAGGTGACAATGGCTAGGTTTCTAGGGGGATTAAACCGCGAGATACAAGACAGATTGGAGATGGAATTTTATGTTGAGATGGAAGATATGCTTCACAAAGCTATCTTGTTTGAACAGCAGCTCAAACGCAAGGGTCAGAACCGAAGTTACAACAACTACAAGCCCATTTATCCAAGAGATGAACGACCAAGAGAAGTTGTAAAACCAGAACCGGTCAAAGGAGAAACTAGGGGAGTTCCGGAAAGCTCCCACTTAACTAGGAACAAGGCTGAAACGAAACCGCGGGCTAGGGAAGTTAAGTGTTTTAAGTGTCAAGGACGAGGACACTATGCGAATGCTTGCCCAAACCAGAAAGTTATGATGCTGCTGCCAACGAGAGAGTATGAGACAGCTGACGAAGAGGAACTAGAGCTTGAAGAACTTGAGCCTGCACTCACTTATGAAGCTACACCTTTGAGTGGTAATCTCATTGTAGCAAGGAGATCACTCAGCTTGACTGCGCAACCATCAGAACGAGAACAGAGGGAAAACTTGTTCCATACAAGGTGTATGGTGCAAAACAAAATTTGTAGCATGATTATTGATGGAGGCAGCTGTACTAACGTGGCTAGTGATACAATGGTGAAGAAACTAGGTTTGGAAACAAAGCCACATCCAAAACCTTATAAGATTCAATGGCTGAATGAGAGTGGAGAACTAAGTGTGGCTAAGCAAGTGATGGTTTCTTTGTCAATTGGAGAGTATGAGGATGACATTCTGTGTGACATCTTACCAATGGAAGCTGGGCACATACTGTTAGGAAGACCATGGCAATCCGACAGAAAGGTTGTACACGATGGTTTTACAAACCGTCACTCCTTCACTCACCAAGGCCGAAAGATAGTGTTGCTGCCGTTATCTCCTCAAGAAGTGTACAAGGATCAGCTGCAGCTTAAGGGGTCAAGAGAGGCACCACCACAAGGCCGTAAGGCATCTAATTACTACACAAAAACTGTACCAACCAAACATTCACTTATTAACCGTCCCGTGCTTTTATTCGTGTTCAAAGAAGCCTTAGCTTCTTTATCTAACCTAGAGCCGGTTTTGCCGAGCAAAATGTCTTCTCTTTTGCAGGAATTTGAAGATGTTTTCCTAGAGGAGATTAAAGACGGACTGCCTCCTATTAGGGGAATTGAACACCAAATCGATTTGGTTCCTGGCGCTTCTCTACCAAACAGACCCGCCTACCGAACCAACCCTATGGAGACTAAGGAACTTCAAAAACAAGTGGATGACCTGCTAAAGAAGGGGCATATCCGAGAGAGCATGAGCCCTTGTGCCGTTCCCGTACTTCTCGTGCCAAAGAAGGATGGCAGCTGGCGTATGTGTGTAGATTGCAGAGCAATCAACAACATAACGGTTAAGTATCGACATCCTGTCCGTAGACTTGATGATATGCTTGATGAATTGCATGGTTCTGTCATTTTCTCTAAGATAGATTTAAAAAGTGGTTATCATCAGATTAGAATTAAAGAGGGTGATGAGTGGAAAACTGCATTCAAAACTAAGCATGGTTTATACGAATGGTTAGTGATGCCATTTGGGCTGACAAATGCACCTAGCACTTTTATGAGATTGATGAATCTGTCCTTAGAACATTTATAGGCGAGTTTGTAGTGGTTTATTTCGATGACATCTTAGTCTACAGCAAGAATCTAGACGATCATATTCAGCATGTTAGTAAGGTTTTAGAAGCGCTTAGACAAGAAAAGTTATATGCCAACCTTAAGAAATGCACTTTCTGCACGGATAATCTTGTGTTTCTAGGCTTTGTCGTAAGTGCAGGGGGAATTAAGGTGGACGAGGAAAAGGTGAAAGCCATTCGAGAATGGCCCACGCCTAAGAGCTTAAGTGAAGTTAGGAGCTTTCATGGACTAGCTGGGTTCTATAGGCGCTTCATAAGAGATTTTAGCACGTTGGCTGCTCCATTAACCGAGATAATCAAGAAGGAAGTTGGGTTTAAGTGGACAGAAGCACAAGAAACCGCCTTCAGCACATTAAAGGATAAGCTTATCAATGCTCCTATTCTAGCTTTACCTAATTTTCTTAAAACATTTGAAATAGAATGTGATGCTTCTAATGTGGGTATTGGAGCTGTTTTGATGCAGGATAAGAAAGCCATTGCGTATTTTAGTGAAAAATTGGGAGGATCAACCTTGAACTATCCCATTTACGATAAGGAGCTGTACACGTTAGTGAGGGCTTTGCAAACATGGCAGCACTACCTTTGGCCAAAGGAATTCGTGATACATACTGACCATGAGTCGCTTAAGCATCTCAAGGGCCAACACAAGCTGAACAAACGCCATGCTAGGTGGGTGGAATTCATTGAAACCTTTCCCTATGTCATTCGTTTCAAACAAGGTAAGGACAATGTGGTCGCTGATGCATTGTCAAGGAGGTACACTCTACTCTCTACTCTTGAAACTAAGCTTATAAGGTTTGATCATTTGAAAGAGCTTTATGGAACCGATTCTGATTTTAAAGCCATATTTGCTGAATGTTCTAAACATGGTTCTGGCCGATACTATAAGTATGATGGTTTCTTGTTTTATGAGAACCGATTATGTGTACCTAATTGTTCTGTTAGAGATCTTTTAGTTAGGGAAGCACATGGAGGAGGTCTCATGGGTCACTTTGGCATGGCTAAAACACTGAAAGTCATGCAAGATCACTTCTTTTGGCCATACATGAGAAGAGATGTTGAACGAGTATGTTCTCGTTGTGTAACTTGCAAGCAAGCCAAATCTACTACACAACCCCACGAAGTAGTTAACCGCACTTTGTCTACAATCTTGCGTGCTTTGATTAAAAAGAACCTTAAGTCTTGGGAAGATTGTTTGCCACATGTAGAATTTGCTTATAATCATTATGTGCATTCAGCATCTAAATATTCACCATTCTAAGTCGTGTATGGATTTAATCCCTTGTCTCCGTTGGATTTAACCCCTTTACTTTAGCGTGAAAGGCTTAGTTTGGATGGTAAGAAGAAGGCAGAGTTAGTTAAACAGATTCATGAGGAGGCCATAATCAATATCGACGCAAAGACAAAGTTGTATGCTCAACAAGCTAACAAAGGAAGACGTGAACTCATTTTCAATGAGGGAGATCAAGTCTGGGTGCATCTAAGGAATGAGAGGTTTCCAGCTGAAAGGAAATCGAAGCTCATGCCAAGAATTGATGGACCATTCACCGTTGTTAAGAGGATCAACAACAACGCCTATGACTCGATCTTCAAGGTAAGTACAACATAAGTTCAAGCTTCAACGTATCTGACTTGAGCCCTTTTCTTGCAGATGAAACAGATTTGAGGTCAAATCTTCTTGAAGAAGGGGCGGATGATATGATATTGGTCAATACAGAACCTAACACAACGGATGAGGAGCATATGGATAAGGACTTATTGCGTGTACCATCTGGGGCCATGACAAGATCAAGGACTAAGCTCTTCAACCAAGCTGTAGGAGGACTTGTGGTGCGGATTCAAAGTCAAAAAGAAGATAATCCAAGTCCAACCACATTGGTTCTGACTTGTAGTCAACAAATGGGTGTATAGCCTATTTGTACTCTTTTTTCTTCACTTGGTTTTATCCCAGTGGGTTTTCCAAGTAAGGTTTTAATGAGGCAAATAAGGCCCACACTTAACAAGAGGGCCCATTTTGTTGAGTTAGGATTTTAAGGCCTTTTAGCCCAAAAGACATTAGGGTTTTTCGTTTGGCTTTATGTTTTTTTTCAATTTAAGTAGCACAAACACTTTGCTTTAGGGGTATCCACGTTTTTATCAATAGAAATAACTCGATTAGAGTATTATTCTCTTCTTTGGTGAGTCATATCCAAAGAACTCCAACGGAATATCAAGAGACTTCCACCTCTCTTGTGTGACCTAACGAATCCCCCCTTGGATTCTCCTTCTCTCACGAGTTGTAGAAACCACATATATCCCCTTGCTTGTCTTTGAAGTGTCGATCCTTTGGAGGATTACATCAAGTGGTATAAGAGCCACTTCAAAGGCTAAGTTTTCGTTTTTCTTACCTTTAGTTCTTCCTTTTTATTTTGTCAATTCATGTTTGCTTTTGAATCTGTTGTTTGTTTCAGAAAACCAAATAAAAATCTATGATCTTTGTTGAAATCTGCTTCTCTTTAAAGGCTAGTAATTTGTTCTTCGTTGAGTTCAATTGATCTAGGTTGTTAGAGAGAGTCTTTTTTTTCGTGGCTGCTGAGCCTCTTTTTCGTGATTACTAGGTTAAAATTGGTGAGAATATTGCCTTTCCTTTTCCTAGAATAAACCATAAAAGCTCAGTTGCCATTTATTTGGATTCTGCTTTATTTTTGATTGCCTTTTTGCCTGATTTCTTTTTTTTTTTCTAATTTTCCTTTTCCTAGGACAAACCACAAAAGTTAATTGCCTTTTCTTTTGATTCTGTTATATTCTTGATTGCCTTTTATTTTCTGAATTCTTTTTCGAGATTTTCCTTTTCCTAGGACTATTTACTACGAGATATTTTTGTTAATCTGCATGAAATCATGTCACGAGAGGAAGAAGACAACCCAACCCAACTCGGTAACAAACTCCTAGTAGAAGCCGTCACAGCTAGTATGGCTAAAATCCTTAGACAAGAGTTGGATCAGAGGTTTGAAGAGTTTCGACTAGAGCTGCATGGTGATGCACATCAGAAACGTGCCTCAAGGTCTAAGCAAGAGAGTTCTGATAAAGGACACAACCGTACAATACCTCAGCTAGGAAAATCCGATGGAGGGTCTAGGAGGCTTGGATCTGGATCAGACAGGTTAGCCGAAAAATATTATGGGCACAATAGCGACGTATCTAGAAGAGGCTATAGAAACTATAGGCATAGAGAGAATCAAACGCGTAATCAAGACAATTTGGGAGGTCTTAATATTCGCATAACTTCATTCCAAAGAAGAAACGATCCAGACGCTTATTTAGAATGGGAAACTAAGATAGAGTTGGTTTTCAATTGCCAACAATATACTGAGGAGAATAGAGTGAGAGTGGCTGCTACCGAGTTTACAGATTATGCTTTAACTTGGTGGGAACAACTTGTCACTAATAGAAGATGGAATGGAGAACCTACAATCTGCACTTGGAGAGAATTGAAAACAGTCATGAGGAAGCGGTTTATTCCAACTCATTATCACCGAAGTTTGCATCAGAAACTGAGGGGATTAGCTCAAGGAAATCGATCAGTTGAGGAGTATTATCAAGAGATGGAAGCTTTAATGCTTAGAGCTGACATACTGGAGGATAAAGAGGTGACAGTGGCTAGGTTTCTATGGGGATTAAACCGCGAGATACAAGACAGATTGGAGATGGAATTTTATGTTGAGATGGAAGATATGCTTCACAAAGCTATCTTGTTTGAACAGCAGCTCAAACGCAAGGGTCAGAACCGAAGTTACAACAACTACAAGCCCATTTATCCAAGAGATGAACGACCAAGAGAAGTTGTAAAACCAGAACCGGTCAAAGGAGAAACTAGGGGAGTTCCGGAAAGCTCCCACTTAACTAGGAACAAGGCTGAAACGAAACCGCGGGCTAGGGAAGTTAAGTGTTTTAAGTGTCAAGGACGAGGACACTATGCGAATGCTTGCCCAAACCAGAAAGTTATGATGCTGCTGCCAACGAGAGAGTATGAGACAGCTGACGAAGAGGAACTAGAGCTTGAAGAACTTGAGCCTGCACTCACTTATGAAGCTACACCTTTGAGTGGTAATCTCATTGTAGCAAGGAGATCACTCAGCTTGACTGCGCAACCATCAGAACGAGAACAGAGGGAAAACTTGTTCCATACAAGGTGTATGGTGCAAAACAAAATTTGTAGCATGATTATTGATGGAGGCAGCTGTACTAACGTGGCTAGTGATACAATGGTGAAGAAACTAGGTTTGGAAACAAAGCCACATCCAAAACCTTATAAGATTCAATGGCTGAATGAGAGTGGAGAACTAAGTGTGGCTAAGCAAGTGATGGTTTCTTTGTCAATTGGAGAGTATGAGGATGACATTCTGTGTGACATCTTACCAATGGAAGCTGGGCACATACTGTTAGGAAGACCATGGCAATCCGACAGAAAGGTTGTACACGATGGTTTTACAAACCGTCACTCCTTCACTCACCAAGGCCGAAAGATAGTGTTGCTGCCGTTATCTCCTCAAGAGGTGTACAAGGATCAGCTGCAGCTTAAGGGGTCAAGAGAGGCACCATCTCTCTCTCGTAAGGCATCTAATTACTACACAAAAACTGTACCAACCAAACATTCACTTATTAACCATTCCGTGCTTTTATTCGTGTTCAAAGAAGCCTTAGCTTCTTTATCTAACCTAGAGCCGGTTTTGCCGAGCAAAATGTCTTCTCTTTTGCAGGAATTTGAAGATGTTTTCCCAGAGGAGATTAAAGACGGACTGCCTCCTATTAGGGGAATTGAACACCAAATCTATTTGGTTCCTGGCGCTTCTCTACCAAACAGACCCGCCTACCGAACCAACCCTATGGAGACTAAGGAACTTCAAAAACAAGTGGATGAGCTGCTAAAGAAGGGGCATATCCGAGAGAGCATGAGCCCTCTTGCCGTTCCTGTACCTCTCGTGCCAAAGAAGGATGGCAGCTGGCGTATGTGTGTAGATTGCAGAGCAATCAACAACATAACGGTTAAGTATCGACATCCTATCCCTAGACTTGATGATATGCTTGATGAATTGCATGGTTCTGTCATTTTCTCTAAGATAGATTTAAAAAGTGGTTATCATCAGATTAGAATGAAAGAGGGTGATGAGTGGAAAACTGCATTCAAAACTAAGCATGGTTTATACGAATGGTTAGTGATGCCATTTGGGCTGACAAATGCACCTAGCACTTTTATGAGATTGATGAATCATGTCCTTAGAACATTTATAGGCGAGTTTGTAGTGGTTTATTTCGATGACATCTTAGTCTACAGCAAGAATCTAGACGATCATATTCAGCATGTTAGTAAGTTTTTAGAAGCGCTTAGACAAGAAAAGTTATATGCCAACCTTAAGAAATGCACTTTCTGCACGGATAATCTTGTGTTTCTAGGCTTTGTCGTAAGTGCAGGGGGAATTAAGGTGGACGAGGAAAAGGTGAAAGCCATTCGAGAATGGCCCACGCCTAAGAGCTTAAGTGAAGTTAGGAGCTTTCATGGACTAGCTGGGTTCTATAGGCGCTTCATAAGAGATTTTAGCACATTGGCTGCTCCATTAACCGAGATAATCAAGAAGGATGTTGGGTTTAAGTGGACAGAAGCACAAGAAACCGCCTTCAGCACATTAAAGGATAAGCTTATCAATGCTCCTATTCTAGCTTTACCTAATTTTCTTAAAACATTTGAAATAGAATGTGATGCTTCTAATGTGGGTATTGGAGCTGTTTTGATGCAGGATAAGAAAGCCATTGCGTATTTTAGTGAAAAATTGGGAGGATCAACCTTGAACTATCCCATTTACGATAAGGAGCTGTACGCGTTAGTGAGGGCTTTGCAAACATGGCAGCACTACCTTTGGCCAAAGGAATTCTTGATACATACTGACCATGAGTCACTTAAGCATCTCAAGGGCCAACACAAGCTGAACAAACGCCATGCTAGGTGGGTGGAATTCATTGAAACCTTTCCCTATGTCATTCGTTTCAAACAAGGTAAGGACAATGTGGTCGCTGATGCATTGTCAAGGAGGTACACTCTACTCTCTACTCTTGAAACTAAGCTTCTAGGGTTTGAACATTTGAAAGAGCTTTATGGAACCGATTCTGATTTTAAAGCCATATTTGCTGAATGTTCTAAACATGGTTCTGGCCGATACTAAGCATGATGGTTTCTTGTTTTATGAGAACCGATTATGTGTACCTAATTGTTCTGTTAGAGATCTTTTAGTTAGGGAAGCACATGGAGGAGGTCTCATGGGTCACTTTGGCGTGGCTAAAACACTGAAAGTCATGCAAGATCACTTCTTTTGGCCATTCATGAGAAAAGATGTTGAACGAGTATGTTCTCGTTGCGTAACTTGCAAGCAAGCCAAATCTACTACACAACCCCACGAAGTAGTTAACCGCACTTTGTCTACAATCTTGCGTGCTTTGATTAAAAAGAACCTTAAGTCTTGGGAAGATTGTTTGCCACATGTAGAATTTGCTTATAATCATTATCTGCATTCAGCATCTAAATATTCACCATTCCAAGTCGTGTATAGATTTAATCCCTTGTCTCCGTTGGATTTAACCCCTTTACCTGAGCGTGAAAGGCTTAGTTTGGATGGTAAGAAGAAGGCAGAGTTAGTTAAACAGATTCATGAGGAGGCCATAATCAATATCGACGCAAAGACAAAGTTGTATGCTCAACAAGCTAACAAAGGAAGACGTGAACTCATTTTCAATGAGGGAGATAAAGTCTGGGTGCATCTAAGGAATGAGAGGTTTCCAGCTGAAAGGAAATCGAAGCTCATGCCAAGAATTGATGGACCATTCACCGTTGTTAAGAGGATCAACAACAACGCCTATGAACTCGATCTTCAAGGTAAGTACAACATAAGTTCAAGCTTCAACGTATCTGACTTGAGCCCTTTTCTTGCAGATGAAACAGATTTGAGGTCAAATCTTCTTGAAGAAGGGGCGGATGATATGATATTGTTCAAGACAGAACCTAACACAACGGATGAGGAGCATATGGATAAGGACTTATTGCATGTACCAGCTGGGGCCATGACAAGATCAAGGACTAAGCTCTTCAACCAAGTTGTAGGAGGACTTGTGGTGCGGATTCAAAGTCAAAAAGAAGATAATCCAAGTCCAACCACATTGGTTCTGACTTGTAGTCAACAAATGGGTGTGTAGCCTATTTGTACTCTTTTTCCTTCACTTGGTTTTATCCCAATGGGTTTTCCAAGTAAGGTTTTAATGAGGCAAATAAGGCCCACACTTAACAAGAGGGCCCATTTTGTTGAGTTAGGATTTTAAGGCCTTTTAGCCCAAAAGACATTAGGGTTTTTCGTTTGGCTTTATGTTTTTTTTCAATTTAAGTAGCACAAACACTTTGCTTTAGGAGTATCCACGTTTTTATCAATAGAAATAACTCAATTAGAGTATTGTTCTCTTCTTTGGTGAGTCATATCCAAAGAACTCCAACGGAATATCAAGAGACTTCCACCTCTCTTGTGTGACCTAACGATTCCCCCCTTGGATTCTCCTTCTCTCACGAGTTGTAGAAACCACATATATCCCCTTGCTTGTCTTTGAAGGATTACATCACACCGCTAACTATGCCTTATTTTTAGCCAACTCCTTCCCCGCATAAGCTAGGCATCCCATCCCCGCAGCAAACTTAGATCTAATCTCGTGAGTTTGGGAACGATGAATTAGCGCGGTTATACTCTAAGAATCAGAGCTGGTCTCAGTTGTAGGATCTACATAGCAACTTCAACAATGTCATCAACAAGCTTAATTGATGAACTGACCTGAAAAAGACCACTTACCTAGATTAACAAGACCCACAAAACGGTCAGAATCTAATGTGTTGGAATTGGAATCACGACAAAGTGCGAAAATAGTCGTCCCAGCGACGAGTTAAACAATCAAACACACGCTCACGTGTGAAAGAATCCCAATGTGAGTTTCCCTCAAAAAGCTTGGCCATAACCAACAGACGTCTTCTAATTACCGAGGAGACACCAGGAGCAATCCTTCATTTTCACTTGAAGAAGAAATATCAATTCTTCCAGAAAAGATCTTTGTCGGGAATTCTTGTAATGACGTAGTTGAACTAGCGGTAAAAATCACCAGATTAAAAGAATCGTTATTGATGTCACTCATAAAACCCAGAATCGACAAACGAAGATGAAGTAAAGGAAAGCAGAAGTTCTAGAGAATATAGGGAGAAACAAAGAGTAAATACCTTTGAAAACTGAGGAATCGTAAATAAAGTAAGAGAAACAACCTCCTAAACGTAACGACCGTTGAAGAAACTAAAACGATCAATTCCGACCTATTTCTCAAAAACAAAAAATGAGCAAAAGTAAAAACTGAAACGATGTCAAAACAAGCGTCGCGTGAGATCTTAAAAACAGGCCTTGCCCAGTAAGTGGCAAAACATTCCAAAAGTGACAACGTGTCAGCTGAAAACCATCAAAGACCCATAAATGGCCTAGTAACTAGATTCAACAAAAGACTTTTATGAAAATGAATCAAAAGGCCATAAAGGCCCATCATGAGTGACCCAAATCGAAAGGCCATCGCGCAAGCTCAGCTACTCAGTGAGCGCCCTGAAAAATGAGTCACATAAACTCAATAAAAGAAAGCAAATTTATAGGAAATATTCCTACGCGCGCTCATCTACTAAGCAAGCGCCTTGAAAAATGAGTCACATAAACTCAATAAAAGCAAACACGCATATGCGCACTCAGCAATACGTCGAGCATCTCAAGAAAAACCTAAGCAAATCTAGTAATCAAGGTAATTATCAACAAAATTTAAATGGGTTAAAGCCCTCCCAGGCCAAATGTTCAACCAAAAAGGTAAGAGCATTAATTAAAATAAACTAAGTTCATAAATGTTTTAAGCAATAAGACTTCCAGTAATAGTATTGTCGGAACTCAAGCTAGAGGCACCTTGATCGGACCAAGTTTGACCCGCAATAGTTCCAACAACACCAAGGTCATGAATGTCAAGCTCGGGGCACCGCGCAACACGAGTTTCTGCCCCAACCGCTAGCCGACTCTTTTCGAGTTCCTTCACTTCCTCCTCAATGAACGAGTGCTTGCAAGAATGCTTAGTCATCTCCACGCGAGCCTCATTCACTTGATACGTCGTGACACACTACAAATCCTCAACCTTCTGGTTATAAAGTCCTTGGGTTTCTCCAGGGCCCTTCAGTATTGATCAACAGTCGATGCCCGAGTACGCTCGATTGCCCTCTTCTGAATCAAATGCAGCTTCTTGACCTCCTTCACCACGAGTGTCTTCGCCCTCTCGTCAGCCAGCACCTTTGAAACAAAAGCCAAGTTCTACTCTCGAAGAACAACCCAAGCATCCTTTTTCACTTCGTGCTGGCTCAGTAGAGAGAGGCTAGCCGCAAGGTCCACAACAGAGCGGTCCTCGCTAGCGAGCGGAGGTGGAACGGTGGAAGGTTTAGCACATTGGTCCTCATAACCGCTAACGAGGTTTGCAGTCAGCCCGACGACCTGATCAAAACAGGTTAAACTCTAACCATGATGTACAAACCTTCCCCAAGGTAACCATAACATCTTGGAAAATGACATTCTCGAGAATAATCGACACCAGAAGAACCAAGAAATACGAGGGGATGACCCAACTACGGAGAAAGGCAAGAGCATTTGGCTTTTCAGCATAGGAAGGTTTCAACGGAGGAGGAGTGTTCTCACGACGCTCTTACTTGAAGGAAGGTTCCCCAGATTCATCCTCTTGAGATCTATCAAGACGAGAGGGCTCACGCCCCCTTTATCGGACATCAGCAGAACCATAGGGACGACGAACATGAGAACCTAAAGTGACCAACACAGGAAAGTCATTCCCTAAGAAATATAATCCAATAAATATTCCAAGGAAGTGATGTTCTAGGAAAAATGATTCAAGAGCCAGACATTTTACGGAACGATTAAAGGTTTCAGAACATACCTTCACCGCGATCCGGAAGAACAGGAGAGTGGGAAAGGAGGATGCTCTGGCTGCTCCGGAATGGAAGACACCTTGTACAGAGTGGCTAGGGCATGGCATATCCTATCCGTGCGGAAGAAATTCCACCGACAGTCACCCTGTTAAAGAAAAGGGACGACCTCCTCCCTTTGGTCCGACCACAGTCCAACTCAGCTATATAAAAAGGAAAATTAATTAAGATGGAACAACTAAAGAAAAGAAACGAGAAGTGAAGAAAGAATGAGAGCATACCAAGCGCATGACCCCCGACTTCATGAAATGATTGAGAGGAAATCACCCAACAGAGTTAGGAGCAATCTCAAACGAGAATATACTATTCTTCTACCCGTCATCACGGCTTGGAACCTCCTTGAGCTATTCGAGGCGAGATTTAAAGAAAGATGGAAGCATCTCCCCAGACCAGATCCGCATTTTCACAGTACACATTTGTAACAAGGCCCTGGAATCGAGCTCGACTCCCTGTTCACGAGCAAGCGTGAATAAAGCAATGATCTGGCGGAGGAGAGACGGGTACAACTACTCTAACGAGATCTTGAGGTCCCACAAGAGTTGTAGCAAACACTCCGGAAGCGGGAAAGAAAGTCTGCAACGATCAAAGAAGAACGTTGAAGCGCAGAGAAACTGCGCTGAAAGAGCGTGGGGAAAAAGTCGCGAAGCTCGATCGACGGTGGGATCTTTTCCGAGCACAAACTGACTCCAAATCAGCGGCGGAAAGCTCCGAACCTGAAGATCGATCGGAAAGCTTAGACCTTGAACTGAATGTCATTTAGAGTAAATCGGGATGAAAGATTAAGACGAAGAAAAGATTAGATGAAGACGAGAGTAAAACAAGAGAAGAAAAGTCAGAAATCAAAGATAGAAAAGAACTGTCAAGAATAACATGATAGTAGAAAGGTAGGTTCTGCGAATTCTGAAAACCAAGGCGCCCACTATTCCATGTGCTATTATACACAATCGACGCAGCAACGACAGCCGTCGATCTACCCTCTCAAAAATCTGACTGTTCTTTACCTCATAAATGCGTTGAAGTCAGAATATTTGAAAATCCAAGCGAATCAAATCAAAGGAAATGAAACCGCTTCCTCATCATTACTACACTCAAATAGAGAAGCTAGGAGGAAATTGTTAACCATAGGCTCAACACGATCAGTATGGCCCATTAAGGCTCATTTCCTAATTACTAACTCTGTTAATCAGCGCGAAGTCAGGGACCCGAGCTGAATCAACGGAGCAATCAAATGGTAGCGCGGATTATGCCGTGTTGATTAAGAAGTACTTAATGACAAAATCAATCAACAGTAATGAAAAAAGATCAGAGAGCACAGATAAAGGGACATGCCATGAGACGTAGAAGGGGATCTTTTTCTGGAAAATTGAGGTCGGCTTTGGCAAAAAAATGACGTTGCTAATTTGCTAAATTTTAGTTCTCGATATTGTATTCTCGCAAACACTTTGTAATCTCATATTTACTTTCGAATTTGTTTATAAAAGTTTAGTCGAATATTTTTTTCAATGAAAGAATTATACTATAGATGTGGATACTAGACAATGAAATTATAAATAGTTTTTGTCAAAAATATTAGATCTACAAAAATTAAGTCATAAGGCCGAAAGTTATTATTTGAAATCGGACTCTAATAAAAAAAATTATTTAACAGATGAAATAGCTTTCTCAGAATTATAAATCATTTGTAAAAATCATCTACCATTCTTGCATTAACTACTGTTTGCCCTATAATGAATTTTTGTGTAAAATTTTCCACATCTTTCGTTTTCAGAGTAGAATAAAGTTTCTATAAAAGTAACATTATATGACCAACTTGGTGGTATTTGGGTTATTGTAAACAAATAAGACTCATAACATATATTAAGGATCATCACTTAAAAAGTGGACCTTAGTGGACCCATACTTAACAGTTCCTGGGTTTCCATTTAAATTAGCCCATAAGTTATGAGTCTTCTTTTTTTGGTCCACAAACTCATAGATCTGCAATTCGGTATATGTATGGTTGACGATAATTGTTTTTCTGGACAATTGGATCCATGAGATTACATCTATAATACAAATTTCGTAAACCTAAATTTTAGTAAGGAGAGTTGCACAACTTGTAAACTAATTAAATTCTCATGAAAAAAACTGCAGATGTAAATAATGAAGTTTGAATGGATTTTCCAGCAATGTTCAATTCATCGGAATTAAATTCTTATATGAAAACCTAACAGAATCACATGTGTCTACTAGTTCAGTTTTATTGTCAGACACATTATCTGAAACATAACATATGTTACTATGTTTAAGACTTCTTGTAATCTTTTGCTTTTTAAATGATGACATGTTTTCTTTTGCTTATTAAATTTAACAAATAAAGTTTTTGATGGTAAAAAAGAATGAAGACAGTTTTTGGTTTAACATAATTTCTCACCCAAAAAAAAGAAAAAAAAAGAAATTATACAATAATAATTATGAGACTGAATTTTTTTTCAATTTTATGGTTAGAATGATCTAACTAATAAGTATGACATTTATAACTAATAATTATGAGAAGGCTAATCCATCTTACGGCTGGCGGAGTATTTTTTCAGCCAGATCCCTGGTTTTAAAAGGTGCAATTAGGAAGATTGGAGATGGTCGGATGACAAAAGTATGGGATAATCCATGGATCTCAGACATCACACCCCGACCGGCTTTATACATGCCTCTTAATTTGTTCCCTAATCTGACGGTGGATCAGTTTATTGACCACGGGACGGGATCCTGGAAGGAGATATTAGTACGACAATATTTTGATCCTATTGATGCCCAACTAATTTTAGGAATCACAATGCCATGACAGCAGTCAGGATTATTGGGGATGGCATTTTACTAAGATTGGGCGGTATTCGGTTAAGTCAGGATATCGCGCTGCGGAAGATCTTTCGCAATTGGATCCTACCAAATTTGGGCCTACTTTCCAAGCTTTATATGAGAAAGTGTGGCTAATCAAAGCTCCAAATAAAATAAGGCATTTTTTATGGCAAGCTTTGTCAGGAAACGTTGCAGTACTTCACAATTTACAGTGTCGGGGTATTGATTGTGATCCCAGGTGCTTGAGATGTAGGGCAGAAGAGGAAACTATTAACCATGTCCTCTTTCAATGCCCGTTGGTGATACAGACATGGGCTCTTTCAGACATGGGCTCTTTCAGACATCCCATCCGCGATAGAATTTTTCCCAAGAGATTCCATTTGGTATAATCTTGACTATCTTTTTTGGAGATTACCAGAAGAGGGTGACTTTTGTTATTTCCCTTGGATGATTTGGCATATTTGGAAAGCAAGAAATGAGTTTTGTTTTTCGAATATTATTAATGATCCTCATAGTATTTTATCACAAGCTAGGGGGAATATGCGGAATGGGTTGCGGCCCGTTCGATAGATTTGATACCTAAGACTCGATCGGTGAGTCAAACCGGGACACTAAGATCCTCATGGATTTTCCCATCTACAACCAATTCAGGGTTTACGGGCTATAAATGTTTCGTGGACGCTTCCTGGAAGGCTACGGACCCAAATACCGGCTTAGGGTGGTTCGGATTTCCAGATTCGGTAGAGGGGGGTTCTTCGGGGCCTCGGTGTGTTCATCGGAGTTTGTCACCATTACATGCAGAGATCGAAGCTGTTCTTTGGGCTATGGAGTCACTGCTAGCAATCCAAGCTGTGGAGGTGGAGATGTCGACAGATTGTGAGGAGGTGTTGCAGGTTTTCGCGAAACCGGGAGACTGGCCAGCTTTTCTCCCCTCCAGGAAGACTTCAGACGGCTACAACCGTTGTTCTCGAACTCTGTACTCACAAGTATCCCGCGTGCTGTTAATTATAAGGCAGATGCTCTCGCCAGGTTTGTCAGAGAGACAAGTTATAGTTGATTGTAAACATTCCCACAGCATGTTTGGTTTTTTATAAAAGATTGCCGTTGACAAAAAAAATATAAGTATGATATTAAAAGTTTGATTTTTTTAACTGTGTATAATAAATAAAAAAATAATTTTATGGTGTGAGTTTTTTTTTCTTTTGACAACGACAAGAAGCATATTTGGAAACACACGCCTCCCAGATTATAACTTAGACACTAAACAAACCTTGGAGAGAGTCCGCTTTATAACAAGAGTAGCATGCGTGTGAAGTGTTAACAGTGAAGCGTTGATGATTGAGCAACAAGTCAGGAGTCTCCGAGTCACCCGGAGGCTTTCTTACCCAAAGATTATCTTAGGTGTTTTCTGCTGTCTCCTTGTGCCAATTGTCTTTTTAATAATCATCTTTATTCTTTTTTTTAATCTATAAACGCATTTATTCTGTATTAAAATATATTTAGGTCTATAATTCAAGAAGAATAAAAAGAAACATGTAAAGTTATTTAAATGTTTTATGCTCTAATTAAAAACTCTGAAAGAGATCACGTTTGAGTGTAAAAAGCGTGGGTTTTGATGCGGCTCACGAAGTCTCGTCGTGGCGCTTATAGTATCGAGCCCTAATTAGCCATTAGGGGATTTGAACCACACTTTTTTGACTCAGTTTTAGTGGCTCCGTAAAGTTTGACCATACCTTCATGATTCCTTCACCATCATGTTAACCAACAAGGCTACTTGAGGTCAAAGCAACCTCGCTATACTACAACGACGACTCTCTTCTCTCTTTTTTTACATTATCACTCTCTTTTCTATCTTTTTTTGATCAGTTGCTGCTTACTTGTTTTGTAGTCTTAGCTGTTAAATCTGTATATAAAACTCCTCCACGAATCTCTCCACACACACCGAGACCTAAACAACAGGGGGAATTGATTTTAATGGCGGAATTTGTAGGAGAATCCTATTGGCTTCTCTCTGCTACTGCTACATCAACCACATTCCTTGCCTTAATCATTGTCTTCTTCTTCCTCACGGGAAAAAGAAAAGAGCTTCACAGGCTTCCTCCGGGAAGAAGAGGATGGCCTTTGATTGCAGACACCTTTGCTTGGCTCAATGCCGTATCGGGTTCTCATCCTTCAAGCTTCGTCCAGAAACAAATCAAAATGTTCATTTTCTTTTCACCGGAAACCAAAGAAAACACATATTTTTGTTGATCGTTCTGGAATGATATGCTCTGTTTTGTTATATTCTGATTGTATTTCTTTGATTCAGGTATGGGAGGATATTCTTGTGTAGCTTGTTCGGTAAATGGGCAGTGGTATCAGCAGACCCGGATTTTAACCGGTTCATAATGCAGAACGAAGGCAAGCTGTTTCAGTCGAGTTATCCAAAGTCTTTCAGAGATTTGGTCGGGAAAGATGGTGGTGATCAGCAGAGACTGCTTCATTCAATTGCATCGAAAATGATGCGTCAAGATCAGCTCAAAACTCATTTTCTTGAGGATATTCCTGCGGTTATGCTCCAGACATTGAATAATTTCAAGGATGGTGAAGTCATTCTTCTCCAGGATGTCTGCAGAAAGGCAAGTGAATGGAGCTGATGATGAAGAGCCTTTGAGAGATTTCTGATCTTTGTTTGTTACTGTTTTCAGGTTGCGATTCATCTTATGGTTAACCAACTCCTTGGAGTGTCGACAGAATCAGAAGTCAATGAAATGTCTCAGCTTTTCTCTGATTTTGTTGATGGATGTCTCTCTGTTCCTATCGACTTTCCTGGTTTCACATACCACAAATCAATGAAAGTAAGGATCAAAACAACCAAATAAATATTCAAACATCTGATTAACTAGTTGTTTTGCCGCTTCAGAGCTAGTTTGCTGTTGCTGAGACTGTTTGTTTCTTTGATTAGGCTCGAAAGGAGATCATAAGCAAGATTAACAAGACAATAGAGAAGCGGGCGCAGAACAAAACAGCATCGGATACTGATGGGAATGGTGTACTTGGAAGATTACTTGAAGAAGAAAGCTTACCAAACGAATCCATGGCAGACTTTATCGTCAATCTACTGTTTGCTGGAAATGAAACCACCGCAAAAACAATGTTGTTTGCGGTTTACTTCCTCACTCATTGTCCGAAGACCATGACCCAACTCTTGGTACATAACTACATATAAAGCCTCTTCAATGATAAAAAAAACTTAGTTCCTTTTGGTTCTCTGTTTTAAATCATTCTCCAAATGAGCAGGAGGAACACAATAAGCTCGCGGGTGGAAAGCTAACATGGCAAGATTACAAGACAATGGCTTTCACTCAGTGTGTAAGTACATTAAGAAGCTGCTTGACTTAAGATGGTAAAAATAGAAACCTTTACTAAAAAGTTTCTTGATTTCTCAACAGGTAATAGATGAAACACTCAGGCTTGGGGGAATTGCGATCTGGCTCATGAGAGAGGCGAAAGAAGATGTCTCATATCAAGGTACTTGATTCCGTCTTTGATTGCTGGCAGAAACATGGTCTATAAATTTAACTCTTTCTGGCTCTATGCAGGTTATGTTATTCCCAAGGGATGCTTCGTGGTTCCGTTTCTCTCAGCAGTGCACTTAGACGAGGGCTACTACAAGGAAAGTCTCTCCTTCAATGATAGGCCTTGGCGCGTATTCTACAGGAAGAAGAGGCAGCTGCGTGATACACCAATGGTGTAATTCTATTTTGTACTTTTACAGAGTGTATGATTGAGTCATTTAATTTGTTTAGGTGGATTGTGTTAGTTAATTAGTATAAATAGTAGTGTACGTTTGAGAGAGAAGGTGGCGAGGCTTTGAGTAAGAACTCGGATACATTCACATTGTAACAGGAGAGTCTGGCTCCGAATTCTAAACCAGTACAAAGTGTATCTTTTCCCAAATTCGTGTAACACGTAAAGCTCCAAGAGCGAGTTTCTCCTAAAACGTGATTCTGTGACAAGTTCAGAGTCTGGTTCATAACAAATTGGTGCGGTGAGCATTTCCACGCGTGAAGATGACTCAAGGACAACGTCTCGCAGATCTTGAAGCATCTTGCGGGAGATTCGCAGTACAATTGGATTCTTTTCATCAAGAATCACAAGAACTCAAACTTAACTTCAATTTCGTAGATTCGCGAATGTCCACTCTGGAAATCGGCTTCAATGGCTTTCAATCCCAAATGAATTCGATGGAATCAATGTTACGCCGTCTTCTGCCACCTGCGTCGTCTCCTCCGCCTTTCGATCCCGGAGTGCACAGCGCTGGTGACCAGTCTCCGATGGTGACATCTCAATCTGTTCCTAATCCACCCAATACTCACCCGATTCATGTGCCTCCAGCTGCAGCGGTTTTTCCATCAGACCCAGACATTCGTGACCGCCTCCTCCGTAAGATTAAGATGCCGATATTTGAAGGGAATCAAGTTTTTGCGTGGATTTCGAAAGTTCAGCGTTTTTGGCAAGTCGGTACTTATTCCGAATCCGATAAGCTGCATTTGGTTTCCACAAGTTTTGAAGGTGATGCGTTAGATTGGTATAATTATCAAATCACCAAAACCGTGTTTCGAGATTGGCAAGACCTCAAGTTACAATTGCTTAATCGTTTTGGGATTGATGCACAGGGCACACCAAGGTCCCGTTTCTTCTGTTTACGTCAATTAGGCACTGTGGCAGCTTATGTCCACGAGTTTGAGACATTGGCAGCTCAACTTCCCGACCTCTTAGAGGAGTCTTTAGAGTCAGTCTTTGTCAACGGGTTGAAGCCAGAATTACAAGACATGATCTTGGCTTTGGATCCAACGGGTGTACCTGCAATTATCAAAGCAGCATTAAGGCTTGAACCACGATTGGTTTGCAAGATAGTAGCACGTGAGGTACCAGCATGGAAAAACCAGAATTCCATAGGTTCAGCTCCAGCTCGCGATTCCTCGTTCTCAACTCCATCACAGTGGCGCTATAGATCAGTTCCATCTGTATCATCAACGTCGCCAGCACATAGCTCTTCGCAACATCCTTCGACGACAACTCCGGGTCGATTACACTTGAGTGACACAGAATATACAGATCGACGTCGGAAAGGGTTATGTTTCAAATGCAATAATCGCTGGTCCAGAGAACATAAGTGTACAATGAGCAATTTACAGGTGCTCACTTGTATTGATGGACAACTCGTGGAACTATTGGATAACCCAGGTGATTTTATAGCAGAAGATATAGACTGCAGTCCACAGCAGCAACCACCAACTCACATGGCTCTTTCACTTAATTCCTTCCTCGGCCTCGTGATTCCCAAGACCTCGTCACAGATTCCATTATTATTACATGAGGCCCATGACAGTAAAACGGGCGGACACATGGGAGTTTTTAAGACATACAAGCGCTTGGCAAGTACTTGTTTTTGGGACAGCATGCGGAAGACATCGAAAAGTATATCGCGGAATGTCAGATTTGCCAACGTAACAAGCATTCAACGCAATCTCCAGCCGGGTTGCTGCAACCATTACCGATCCCCAATCAGATTTGGGAGGATATCTCTTTAGATTTCATTGAAGGCCTTCCGAAATCAGGTGGTTTTAACGTCATTTTAGTCGTGGTTGATAGACTGAGCAAATATGCTCATTTCCTATGCATGTCCCACCCATTTACTGCAGTAGATGTTGCTCGGATATTTGTCCGTGAGATTGTTAGACTTCATGGATTTCCCTCTACAATTGTGTCCGATCGTGATAGGATTTTCTTAAGCTCGTTTTGGACAGAATGTTTTAAGCAGGCAGGTACAAAGCTGAAGTTTAGCACGGCTTATCACCCCCAAACAGACGGACAAACCGAGGTGTTGAACAGGTGTTTAGAGACATATCTACGATGTTTCTCATCGCAAGCACCGAAACGCTGGTCTCAGTTCCTTCCCTGGGCAGAGTTCTCTTATAACACCTCCTTCCACACGTCCGCAAAGACTACACCTTTCCACATCGTCTATGGCCGATCACCCCCGCCTCTATTACGCTTCGAAACAGGATCCACCAACAATTTTGAATTAGAGCAATCATTACTTGACCGTGATAACATGCTTGCTCTTTTGAAATTTAATCTATGCAGGGCACAGGAGCGCATGCGGAAATATGCTGATGCTTCTCGTCGTGATGTGGAGTTTGACATCGGCACCTTGGTTTTCCTCAAACTACAACCCTACCGTCAGTCCTCGGTGGTGCGTCGCCTCTGGCCAAAGTTGGCACCGCGTTTCTACGGACCATACAAAGTCAAGGAACGTATAGGCAAAACTGCATATCGCTTGGAATTGCCTGTAAGTTCTAAAATACATCCTGTGTTTCATGTTTCTCAACTCAAACAGGCCAAAGGTATGCAAGTCACCTCAACACCGCTGCCAGCGGATTTAACTTCCATCGACGACGGCAACATCTCACCAGCGGAGATTTTAGAGACACGATATACACATGATGGTCATTTGCAAGCATTGGTGCGCTGGACAGGACTACCGGAACATGAGACATCGTGGGTAGGGGTCCGGGATATCGCCCACCAGTTTCCTTCGTTCAAGCTTGAGGGCAAGCTTGGTCTCGTTGCAGGGGGTAATGATAGGCCTTGGCGCGTATTCTACAGGAAGAAGAGGCAGCTGCGTGATACACCAATGGTGTAATTCTATTTTGTACTTTTACAGAGTGTATGATTGAGTCATTTAATTTGTTTAGGTGGATTGTGTTAGTTAATTAGTATAAATAGTAGTGTACGTTTGAGAGAGAAGGTGGCGAGGCTTTGAGTAAGAACTCGGATACATTCACATTGTAACAGGAGAGTCTGGCTCCGAATTCTAAACCAGTACAAAGTGTATCTTTTCCCAAATTCGTGTAACACGTAAAGCTCCAAGAGCGAGTTTCTCCTAAAACGTGATTCTGTGACAAGTTCAGAGTCTGGTTCATAACATTCAATCCCTGGCGATGGCTTGACCCTGAAACTAAGGTTTTATTTTGACTTTTACATTGAACCATTACTTTCTATACATTGTATCAGTCTGAAAGTCAACATTCATAGATGTGAATGTAGCAAAAGAGGAATTGGAGAACTAGCCCTTACTATTGCCCGTTTGGTGGAGGAACTCGGTTTTGTCCAGGAGCAGAACTAGCTCGCCTTCAAATCGCTCTCTTTCTGCATTACTTCATCACCACATACAGGCCAGTACCCATTCTGCTTCTGGGGTTTGTTTGTCTAACTCAATCAAAATCTGACTCATTCTTGTTGCATGTTTTAGGTGGACACAACTTAAAGAAGATCGTATCTCCTTCTTCCCTTCCGCTCGTCTAGTGAATGGTTTCAAAATCCAGTTGAACAGACGAGACAGTGATACTTGGACTCAATAATGAATCGTCAATTCCTCTGTAAATCTCTCTTTATTGACGCATATTGCAAACCATGTAAAAATTGTTTTTTTTACTCCAAATTTGTATATTACTGCGGTAACTCCAGAGTTGAACAAATCTAACAATTCTATAGAATTGAATAAACACGTCAGTAAAATTCACAGTACCTAAAAATCTATATGAACAGAGCTAGATGAAACCTATAGAATTAAATAAACACTTCATAAGATCCTCTGCTTCAAACTCCAACAAACCCATTTGGTTTCAACAATTACAACAAGAACAGGGCCAGATGATAAAAGCTCTATTGAACCCTAAAGCTAAACTCTGGTAAGCTTTCCAGACATAACTATTGGAGATGAGAAAACAAATGCGAGAAAACTGAGAGGAGATAAAAAACCCTTATTTAGGGTTCATCACTCCTCTCAGTCTTCTTCTTCTGAACTATCATACGCTAATCCCAACAAACCTTTCAGAGCATTCTGGCCTTGCCCATTGCTTTCCATCACTTTACCATCATTTCTGTCTGCTCTAGATTGCTCCTCTAGTCTATCGAGTTTCTTCACAACTGTATTAGCTTCTTCATTCTGCTTATCTCTCTGAATTTTAGCATCTGTTGGACCTCTATCACTTCTAGTAGGAGGAGATAAGCTAGGGCTTGACGGTGTTGAGACTTTTGGACGTTTAGGTTTAACCTCGACAACTTTTTTTAGCAAATCTTGCTGCCTACACATTGGAAAAACACACAAGATATTCAGCGAATGAAAACCCATTTTCATGGTATGAATAAGTAGGAACGGAGGAATCTGCCACCTGATACCACTCTTTGGTTTAGGCTCAACACGAAGTGACAAGGGAACAGATGCTGGAGATGAATCAGCTTGGGTTGCGGCTTTGTGATATATGGTCAAGAAAGATTCAAAAAAATGTTTTGGTAGGCATATGTCTGTAAGACAAGCTTAATAGCATAGTTACCGAAAGGATATTTTAAAGGCAGCAAAAGCTCGTTTCTCAGTACGTCTCAGAAGGCGCTCTGCATCCTCCTCTGCCTCCATCTGTTCTTTCAGATAAAGTAAATCGTCGCTGTCTAAAGCTACAAGAAACTCAAGAATTACGGCAATGAAACAGTTATAAAAGATGAGAAAAAAGGAAAGAATTTGGTACCGCCTCGTCCATGAAGATAGCCTCCACGTTCACCAGCAACCTCTTGCATCTGTATGCAATAACCAGAAAATATGGCGGGGCCGTTATCCCTGCCGGGGCATGTTATCAGAAAAGTCTTGTCCCAAAATATTATCGAACAAAACAAACCTTAATAACCAACAATGCTAGCTACCAAAACTAATCAGTACTTCCACATATCTGATCTAATGCTAGGTAAGAGCTTGATCGAATCGATGAATTTTTTCTAAAAAACGACACTCATCAAATGCCTCTAGTATACTGCAACTAAGCTCAATTGCAATTTTACATATCAAAATGCCTAGCAGCCTATATAGACACGTACATACATAAAGATACGCTCTTACATACAAATTGTGCACAAAAGATAACTCAAACGAAGATTCGGTAAGTAAATGAGAAGAGGGCGAAGCGCTAACCTTTGCAACCATCCGTTGAAAGGTGACGTCTTCATCATCTATCTTACCTTTACTGATTTCTTATCTGCAACAAAGAGATGAATTAATACAGAGCTGAAAAAGGTTTTTCGATATTGACTTACAATTGAAATCTACCAATGAATCATATCAATCCAATGTCTCCACCTTTAGGGTCAGACAGATTTGTGTATTCTCGAACTTCTCTTCCCGCCATCTTCTTATCTTGGCTTTGATTCGTACTCTCGCTTTAATCCCTCAATCTAATTCTTCGTCTGGTACTCTGAGCATAGAAGATTAGGGTTCTCACGTTTTCTATTACTTGAGTCGAGGATGACGATGGAAGAAGGATGAAATTGGTAAATGGTTCTCCCAAAGATTGTATCAGATTAATGGTTTTTGGTTTGTTTCTCATTGGGCTTACCGTGCTTTTACATAAGCCCATTATAATTCACAGCCCAACATTCATTTTCATCTAATATGAGTTTAAAAATAATTAAAGGGGAACAAGAAAGTGTTTATAGCCGTGGCAATCTATACTAATAAAAGCAAAGTTTTGAGACCTCTTAAGCCATCCAACTCATCTTTTTCAAACTCTTATATACTTGCCACATCACTTCTACATTCTTGTCACATCAGCTTTTGTTTTAGAATTTATTTATTTTTTAATAAAAAAATCAAAAGACAATTATGATTTACTTAATCACATTACTTACTATAATATGGACATTCAAAGGTCTCAAATCAAATTAAGGTATATTATATTGTAATCTATACTAAACCAATATATTGATTAGAAGTATAATATATCGTATCGTATGGCCAAAATTATTAGAAGATTTATCTAAATTACCAAACAAAAAAGAATACGATTCTTTTAAAAAATATGAAAAAGATATTCTTTTTTACTTAATAAACTATCTATAATCTGAATACCAATTAAAAATGACCAAACTGATAAATAATATTTTACGTAGTAAAACCTAAACTTACATATTATTTAAGAACAATCAAACTAACTAACTTATCAAAATACTGCAATTTAGTTGTCAAGAAAAAGAAACTATTTTATTATAAATGACTCAACTTCTATACTAATAAAAGGAAGGTTTTGAGACATTGAGAATGTCTAATACGAGATCACATTTCTATAAAATTGACTCAAGTATTGACTAACAATACTAACAAATTCCATCTTATTTCCCCTTTTTTGGTTTAACGTTGCACTAATACGAGATCACATTTCTATAAAATTACTTCCACTCAATATTCATTACTATCCAAATGTTGTGTTTTGTTGAATATGTAGTACATTAATAAAGTCATCCAAAGTTTATTGGATCTATCATGACACAAACCTGCAAATGGCTTCATTAATACAAGGTGTAAGTAATGTGTTGATAAAGAGATTGCATAAAATAAAAGAATTTATTGTAAGTTAAGATGAAGTATATTTATCTCTTTTTTTTTACATATTTGAAAACCTTAAATTGAATATAAACCAAGTCAAAGAAAAAACTTAAATAGGTTTCTTTAAAATAAATTTTCTTTAGAATAAACAATTTTCATAATATATTATATAATCCATTAGCTTATATAGCATAATTTAGTTATTATATATTTGGAAAAAATACTAATATTTAACCGTTTATTATATATCTAGATTTTTTCATTCATAAATCAAAACCCTCTAATTACCTGAAATCGAATCTTCTTCTTCGTCCAATTCTTCATCTCTTTTTATTAACTAAATCTATTTCAATTTTGTTAAAACAAATCTTTGAAAATAAAGGTTTTGTTTTACATGTTAAATATATTTATGGACCAAATAATATATAACATGTAACTTAATCTTCTTTATTCGAATTCAAAAGACCTTTGAATGTCTATATTACACGTCGGTTGATTTACAGTGATGAAGTTGTTTAATCTTCTATTGAAACTATACATATTCACCACTTTTGAATTTCCATAGTTACTTTTTATTTTTATTTTTTATACTACCAAAATAATTGGGTTGAATATCTTATATACATGTCATTTTTCCGTTTAGTTAATCCAACTAATAATTCTGATATCTAGAATTTTTTCCCTTTCTCTTAATTTAGAAAAACTATAAAAGGATAACATCTTATGCAATTTGGATATTTCAATGTCATAATTTTATAAATAAATACTACTTCATAAAAGATATATTCTCAAATTGTTCTTCAGATAATATTATAAGTATGGTCTTCAAATAATTTCACACAGGTACTTTTGATCTTTAAATAATAAATAAAACCAGACCAGAATCTTGATTGAAGTCTGCTTCATAACTATAACTCATAACTAAAAAATTGCACTATTTGCCTTCAAACATTCAAAGGACGAGATGTCATTAATAATCTAGCCTGCAACCACATCTATCACCATGATTGCATAATAAGTTGGCTTAACGCAAAAAAAAATTGTCCAATATGTAAAGCAACATATCTTTAATTTTATCATTTCAAATAATAATAAAATTATCTCTTTCTGATTCACATACCTTTCATTCCAGAAATACATTAATCACAAAATTTGACAAGTTACCCAACAAATAAACTACACATAATGTTTCTAAACCAAAAACCGGGCGTAGCCCGGTCAATCCCCTAGTATAAAAAATAATACTCATCCGAGCCGCAGGAACATGCTTACCCCAAGACTTAAATGAATAGCCATCGCTGTTAAAAACAACCAAGACCCAATGAAAATTTACATGTAGCTTCTGGTATTTGACATAAAAAAGGTTGTAACAACGAAACAGACATGTGTAATTTTTTCCTAGCTAGTGGAACAAGAAAGACATGGATCTATAATATGTAATCAAAAGATTTCTCCCAACGAATGACTCCCCGTGCTTTGTTTGTTTTCGCTCTCTTTGTGTGTGGTATTCTTTGTTGGCGGAGTGGCGCATAGTGAATAAAAAGAAAAAAAAAACATTTGAATTTTTCCTCATCGATAATCCTTTAGAAAAAATCTTATACAGGATTATTGGTATAAAATGGAAACTCAAAAGTTATACATATGTGACACAACCTGAATTTTTAATACTACAAATAGAAAAATTCTCTTGTACAAAGATTATATGGAAAGATAAAGAACAAAAAAGACTCATCAACATCAAAAAATTGTACAAAGATTTGTATTGTTAGATAAATGAAAATATAGTTTGACATAAAAAAAAACAAAAAATAAAAAAAAAACTGATCTAAAGCAAAACAAAGTAAAAGCTAAGCACACCAAGTACATTATTAGATTTTCGTGGTTTAAAAAATCTTTCATTTAATAATAAAAGTAAAAAATTGTCTAATATAATTGTTTATATAAATTATATAGATAACCCATCTTTTTCAAAATTATTCAGAAAACTTATTTTTTAAAAAGTTAAATAAATAATATCTTTACTGCAATATTCAAAATATCTCTAATCGTTAAATCTAATAGATTTTGTTCTTACTAAATATATAAATTTTTCTCCAAGGTTATCTTTTTTTTAGGGTTCTTCAATCATAAATAGTATTATTAGAGTAGAGAGCTTGATTTCTGAAGTTGAAGTTTTATACCTTATTTGTGTAATTACATGGAGTTCATTAATTTTTCAAGTTAATTGATTGGCTTGGTGGAGAATCGGGTAACTTGTCTTTCCTAACTTTAGCTCTTATTTTTTTCCATTGATTATGCAACAATGAGATCTTTCTATTTTTTTAATAAAAAAACCAAAAATATAGAAAAAGATTATAAATTAAATCGCAGCATATAGTGCGATCGATCCTTACAATTATGTGATTGATCTCTTCGTCACACATTTGGACCGATTAATTTAATGTACTGATTGATTTGTGAATTTTAAAAATTTTTGTTTACGATGGTATGTAATTCTATTCTTTTTTCTTCTTCTAATTTTTTTGTTTAATTTTTTTAACTATTATTATCTTATTATTTTGATAAACTAGCACTAGCACTAAGCTTAAACTAAATAAAATGCATCAATTATCACAGCAAAACTGAATTATTAGAAGATGTTTGTAACTTGGTTGGAGAAAAAGATGTTTAGGTGTTATTGCGAATAAGTTTACATTGTCTTCTAAGGTTGTTGAATATCTTCTTCAAAAACAACTTGTGTGCGTGAAGAAACATGAGAGTTGGTGTTTGTTTGGGAATTACCCCTGCTTGATTTTCTGTCATAGTTCAAAGCCATAATGACTTTGATTGTTTGACTTTACCAGATGATAAGGACATTGAGGTAAGAAGAAAACAATATAATTTTTTGTGGGCAAAACTGAAAATCAAAGGAAAAAACCCTTGCAAGAATGATTTAAAAACCGTGTGTGAAGAAGTTGCTTCTTATCTATTGCAGTTGTCATCATAGGCTACGATGATAAGAAGCAGCTTGAATATTTTATAGTTCATATAATTTTTGATATCACCAGATTTAAAAACTATATATGGGGTTGGTTTGCTTTCAAAGAATTGATAGATTCGGGGAGAGATGTAAATTTTGGTGCACTATCATCCAACCACTTCAAATATGGGTCTATAGTATCATACCTAATCTTGGAGCAAAAATTGCTCGGCCATCTAATGTTTAAGGCCTTCTTCTTCTAAAATACAAAGGTAAAGCAAAAAAAAACAGCGGCATCC